>JAVJIF010033596.1:0-165562 GCA_038442645.1 Agave tequilana
TGACATGCTTTCACATGGTACTAGTATACTTACCTAATATTGTGACACCTGACTGGAAACTTATACCTGACACTTGTATTGCATATTCATGATTATCACTTTTACGAGGACTTGGTATGATTATTATACTGTTATCAGACCTCTGGTACTCCTGAACTCCTGTGCTCCTGTATTCGTGTATTCCTGAACCCTTGTAATAGGGAGACTCCTGATATTATTCTCCTGATGTCATACTCCTGTTGATCCCATAATTGACCAATCATAGACTTTGGATTACTATATTCACTGTGAACATTATTACTGGGCTATATATATATAATAAAGTACTCAACTTATACTTGGGTGGGGGAAACTGATGGATACCGGTATGATGTCATATTTATAATGGTGATATATCTGAAGTGTCGTGTGGGGGGCGTGTAATGATAATCCCCAGAAGCAGTAGCCTGATATCTGAAGTGTCTTGTGGGGCGCGTAATGATTAGTCACCAGAAGTAGTAGTTGTACTCCTGAGCCTAGTCCCGGGAAGAGACGGGGCCACTATAAATATGTGCCATCAGATTTATCAGTTTCAAATAATAACTCGTCTTATTCATAAGTGGATGTATGTGTACCGGCAACACATACCTAAGCATATGGATCAGATGAATAACATAAGAATTTATAACCAAACAGTAATAATATTAGGAACGTGTGATATTTGGTTTCTCCTTTTTTCAGGTCCTGGTACTCACATATCAGACCCGAGTAAGTTCTACTAGAGTGCGAACTCTGGTATGGACTATCAGTAATGTGAGGCACTGGTAGGGAGGCGATTGAAATATCAAATGGTATTAATTATTATTATTGAAAACTTAAAATGAAACACATTCATATTCTCTAGTTATAGTGATAAATTATTTAATCTGGTGGTATGCTCTGAGTTGACACCCTGATTATGACATATGATTCCTGTAATATAATGTTACTACAGACGCACTCTAGTTCTGTTACTCCGAGGGCAACTCAAGTTGTATGAACTCAGATGATGGTGATATCGGATATGTGGTATATAGATAAGAGTTTCCTTGTTTGGATTATCCCCTTGACGTATCTATCCTGTGAATCCATAATCTGAGCTTGTATAACTAGTTTTGTCCATACTTGTATTTATCGCATGTTTAATATTTTTATCGCATGTTTATGTGTACCTATGCTCTCGACACCGTTTTCTATAATGTTGTCTGATTCAGACTTATCGATATACATGTATTTACTTCATTTCGGATTTACTGTCGTTCATTTAATTTCCTTTATGTTACATGTCATTGCCTTTGTATATGCCTGAACCACATCACTTGATCATGTACACGTCTGATATGCAGCCACTTGGCTTTATCATATGTACTCGCGGGTTGCATCTGACAACCCTGGATCCTCATATCCAGATCCTAGAGTTCGGATCATGGTCGCCTTGTTGTAGTTGATCAGAGTGCGCAGCGGATCCTTCTGTGGTGATCAAAGTGCAGCAGAAGCTTGGACATCGCCATAGCTCTCCCTCCCAGCTCTTTTCCTGATTGGCTCTCGAAACTCCTCTTGCTGCTCGTGAGCACCTCTCAGCTTTATTATGTCTCTTATAAATCATACTTTTATATTTTTGGTGATGTAATATTCCTGTAATATTGTATCACTCTCTGAGATAACCATGTACTTGTACTTTTCTGTTGGAATATATTATCACTGTGTTCCGTACTCTGATTCTTGCTTGTACTGACGCTTAGGTATATACGTGATGGTATTTCTAACTACGTAAATATGTCGCAGTGACGTCTCCGTACCCGTGGGGTCGGGGTGTCACAGGGTGGTATCAGAGCCTAGGCTCTCACATCTTCAGTATAACCAGTCGGCAAATTAATGGTAAAGAAATTTGCAATTGGAATGCATGAGTTGTGGTTATACAATCCAACTACAAGTACAGAGTTATCTATTCCCTCTTGATCGTCCTTCCCTTGATTCTTGAATCTCTTCCATCCTTTTTCATTTCCAATTCCCATCGTACTTATACCAACTTAAGATATGGATAGACTGATGGGGTGGCAGCAAAACAGATATGGTTTACTATCATTATGTTCTGGTATTCTTTGACTCTGGTACATCGCCTTGTCTTATATTGGTTAGTTCTTCGGCGTCACATTCTATTCTTGTATGTACGGACGCATCATGGGGAAATAAGTACAAAAAATGGAGTAGTCATCACTTATATAATCAAATAGACTATACCATTACATGAGGAGTGACGGTATGAAAAAGTATTCCAGATTTAGGACTTCTGCCAGATAGAGTTATGATATTTTCTATCTTTATCATTCCAGTAGCGATCATGATTTCTTCTACCATGTTCATGGAACTCGGGTATTCTCAGAACTGATATACAGTCAGGTTATTATTCAGAAGACAGCATCCGGGACTCGTTTCGGTTATTATGAATTCTTGATCGTGTTCTCAGAGGACCAACTCCTAGCAGTCTTTATTGATTTGGTGGACCATGGGTTCCGCTAGTCTGCGAAGCGAGGGTCGTGTTCTAGTCACCCGTGGACCTAACCGGGTGTGGGCTTCGTTGCACCCTGGTGCTTAGCATTTAGCACTGTGTTACGCGCTGGCTTCGCCGCGTGAGCTCCGCCAAGTGCGAGCTCGCAGAGCGTTAGCTGCGCTGCACTCTAATGCTTAACGCCTGAGCTGTGTTACGCAATGGCCTCACCTAGGCTTGGCTTCGTCCGTGGCTAGTCCCTTCAGTGCTTAGCATTCTAGCCCGTTCCTCAGATTTCCTCTGCCTAGAGTGTTTTCATGGATCCGACGAACATGGTTTTCTCGATGTATCTGAGCTATCGCCATGATCCCCATGAACGATCCACTTGACCAATCTTGCAAGCCTAAATATCTTCTACATGTTTCATCTGCAGTCGGGTTATCATTCAGAAGTTGGTATTCAGAATTCTCCATGGTTATTCTGTATCCCTGGCAGAGATTGCAATGCCCAGTATTCAGAAATTCTTAATTATTGGTCTTCTTTATTTATGCTCAGTATTATCAAGGTTTTCTTTATCTTCGATATTCTGGTCTATTCTCGAAGAAGTAGTATATATTCAGCATCGGTAATTCTACTACAGACTCTTATGTAGGGTTTTATATTATATTATGGATTTCAGCACTATAGATTTCTAGGAATTTCATCAGCTTTGCTTCACAGACTGAAAGAAGTATTATTGATTATCTCACTAAGTCAGCTCGCTTTATATTACTCAGAATGGGTCAGTCTTCTGAAGTTCTATCAGTATCTTTTATCAACAGACATCAGGTCAGTATTATTATGGCACCGTCAGAGGATATATATGGCAGAAGTGCAGAAATGTATAAGTCCTGAGTTTAGCGTTCAGTCAATTTGTGAAAATTGTCCTCAATTATTCATATCTTGATTGGTATCATCCTCATTCCCATCATTTATGTGTGCATCTTCCCCTTATTAAAATTTTGAGGATGAAATTTTTGTAGGGTGGATGGAATGTAACACCGTTCCTGGAATACATACTTAGATACGTATTCTGACTTTTTGATCATATTTCTTTGATTTAGTTTTGTATTTATTTTTATTTTATGATTATTTGTGTGATTGTTTTGTATTGGATCTGGATTCGTGGACTCGGAGTCAGCCCTAGTCTAAATCGGGAACCCGATCCTAGTGTATCTCTTGATTTGGTCTTTTTGGTAATCAGATTTGACCGGTTTCAGATTCAAACCTCGTTTTTCAATATTTAGATTTTTTATGATTTTCTGAAAATTTTTAAAATTATTTGCAAAATCTTCAAAACCGGTGTCGATTGGTATCGCTGACCGATTCCAAATTTTTAGTTTTCAAATGGAGCTGAATTTTTAGAAATGGCTTTCATATTTCTTCTTAGAATCTAAATTATCTATCTAAATACATTTTTTTGAAAATTTTCTGAATTTATCAAAATTTTACCGATTTTGGTGTCGACCGGTATCGCTGGAAAGATTCTAGGACTTTTAATTTGAAAACGAAATTGAATTTCTTGAATCCAATTTCACCAAGTATCTTAAAATAATATTTCTAGTTTTGAGAATTTTTCTGAGCGTTTCTGAGACAGTCGAATTTTACCCTATTTAAATAATAATATTATTTTCCCTTCTTTTCTTTTCTTGTTTTTTCCTTCTCCACTCCTCTACTTTATACTCCCAGGTTATCCCATTAATTTAATTATTTAATAATATATTTATTTATAAATTTTTTCTTATTTTTTCCTTTTCCTTATTTTTCCTTTTCCTTCTTTTCTTTTCTTTCTTTTTCTTCTTTTTCTTCTCCCCTACTTGCTCCATGCCCTGCTCCCATGCCGACCCATGCCCTATGACGGCAGTAGCCCAGCTGCAACCAGCTCCTCTCCCCCATTCCTCCTTCATACTCCCCCTCTCCCTCTCTTTCCTTTTATTTTCCTTCCTTCCTTTCTTTCTTTCTTCCCATTCTTTCTTCATTTCTTCATCTCCTTCTCATCTCTCCACTAACTCCCCTCAAGCGCCGCCTCCACCACCAGGGCCACCGGCGTCACCCCCCAACCTCCCCACTTCCTTCCCCACTTCCCTCCTCTCCAAATTTCATCTCCTTTTCTCCAATTTCAACAAAACCCATCACTCCACCATCTTCTTCTTCTCCAAAATTCTCCATCAATCCCACCAATTCCTCCACTTCCACCACCACACCACACCACACCACCAATCTCCTCCTCCTCCTCCTCCAACTCCCTAACACCACCATCAACCACCATAACCACCACACCACATCAACCACTACCACCACCAACACCTAAAACAAACAACAACATCAATCAAAAAACTTTTCAAAATCTTCAAAATTCTTGTTTGAAACTCTCTCCAATGACCCTTATTTATTGGAATAGGGTAGAGATTATTAGGGATTTAATCTGGGCATAAAACAGTGTTAAAACCCTAAGAAGTCATTTCTGATTGTTTAGCCAGAGACTAGTCGACCGGACGGTCGACCGCCAGCGATAAAATATGATTGTTGGGGTTGCCCGTCGACCGGATGGTCGACCGTTCCCAATATCTAGAGAGCAAATCTCTCTGACGGTTGATCGCTCGGTCGACCGAAACAAACAGAGAGCATTGAGTTTTTCTCCGATCGACCAGTCAGTCGACCAGGCTCAACCCAAAAATTATATTTTTTTTTTTAAATATACTTTTTAAATCCAATTAAATTCCATTAAATTCTACAAAAATAAATTCATGTAAATATTTAAGTAAAAAATTTTTTATGTGATAAAAAATTAACACATATTACAAACATTTGAACTATTTTTGAGATGTTAAATACCATTTTGAAAATGTAAAAATCATTTTTCCAAAACTGAACTTTAAATTGAAAAATCTAGTTTTTCCAAAAACTTGTATAAATACAAAACAACTATTAAACTCAATTGAAGTCCAATGTATATGAATAGAATCCAATACGCATCTAGAATGATATAAACTTGTTTTCGACAATATATTTCATAAAAATAATTTTTTGTAAAAATGAAACTTTAAACTCTTGAATCCAACTCATCAAAATAAGTTTTTTAAACACAATAGAGGCACCAATTTATATGGATGAAATCCAATTCACATGTAAAACAATATGAACTTGTTTTGATGAAATATATTCATGAAACCAAAAGTATATTTTAGTTAAATCAAAATGGGTCAAATTGAAAACTAAAACTCTTGTTCTTGATAACCAACATCAAATTTGTGTGTGTACTTGAGCTATAAAGTCTAATCTAAACTTTACATAAGATTTAAACATTCTTACAACTAGAGTCTTCTTCTTGATTTGATTATTCTCTCCATATTGACTTGATTAGAAACTTGATCCATGTAGAGCTAGACTCCTCCTTGAGTACTTGATATAATTTTTAAGCTTGAGCTCTTGAATCAAAACGTGTTCACTTCAAAAACTTGACTGTGAATCTTTTGTTGAAGCTAAACACCAACTAAAATTTTGTTCAATACCTGAAACTTAAATAAATAAATATCATTAGTACTATAATTACATGAGTTAATCCTCATCAAAACTAGAGTTATAGCCTTGGGGCCAACATATTTTCCTCAGAAGTTGTAGCTTTGTCCATGAAGAGACGGATGCTTATCAAGCTCATTATTTTACTTAGAACAAGCTTGGACCTTTGATTGATGTGAAGAGAGAGGAGTCTCGTCCCCACTGACACATATATTAGCAAGTCCCTTTCAAGCCTAATTTCCTTACTCTATTTCTTTAAAATTATTAATCTCCTGTCAAATAACCATGGTCCCTCTTACAAAATCCTATTACACTCTTATCCAGTCCCAAATTTGAAGAAAAAGAATATACTCTCCCTTGAATGCCTCTCAGCATGATGGCTTCCAAAATCCTACCCACACATGCCTATAGATGAGAGTAGAAAGGTTTGTCTCCAAGAACATATTCAACTAATGTGTTTAGACCATTAATTTACATTGCCATCTATTTCAGATCTTGTGATTTTAAAGAAAGCAGTACCATCTTGCTTGAAAGGAGGAGGACAGTATGATAACTTACAATCTTCCTCTAATTTTCTCCTCATATAACATATTTCTGAATTGCACCCCTAGTACCCAATACAAACTGCCATTGTTTTGGAGCAATATTAGGTTTAGAAATAAAATTAAGATTTTTCGAAGTTGATACAGGGTTACCTTTTTATAAAGTTATATTCTGAGATGGTTTGGGACCTTGTTGTGCATGCATGTCAGATTTGTGCATGTTCCTTCTGAACCTGTTGCGCGGCTGAACAAAGGTCCAAGATCTATCTTCCTTCTCCTATGCTTCTTGCACCTTAGGATCAACAGCTCTAATCTCATTATTTTTATCTGGATAATCACTAGATTCTCCTAGATTTTCTTCTCCCGAGATACCTGAAGCCCTAGCTGCTGCCATCGACATCTTTTATTATATGTAAATCTGTATATATTTATGCATGTATATATGCATGTATTTGAAATACGCCTATAGGGGGATGAATAGGTGTTTTACTAATCAAATGCAATTTTAAAACTACTTATGATGAATTATGCAGACGGTCACTCAAAACAAGAATTGAAGCTGAATTCCCTGTGAAGTGCTCTAGAACTTCTCCTCTTTGATTCCTCTAGATAATGAGTTGAGGTGCTCAATTGCCTCCTTATTGAGATGAGTATAGACTGGTAATGAAAGTGATAGAATAAAAGCAATTATATAATGCAAGATGAATAATTACACAAGTATGAAAAATGAAAAACAATAGAGAGTAAGACACAGGCAATCACAAACACAAAGAAATTTGGGAGGTTCGAGCCACTGCTCTACATTCCCGCCTTCACCACTATGAAGGATTTCACTATACACTAAGGGATCTTTCATAAAGGGACCTTACACAGAAGAATTACAACTTGGTCTACACAAGACCGGAGTACACAACTCCACCAACTCAACCCTCTACACAAGAGGTAGCACAAAACCAATTGAGGTTACATAGCACTTGGTGATCTTAACAAGATCACAAACACTCTCTTACAACTTCCTATAAAGTAGAATATGAAGTGTTGCTCAAGAAGTTAAGTGAGAGATGAAATTCAGCTAGAAAGAATAGAGGAGTTTTAAAACCAACTGAAAATAGCTTTAGAAATAAAGAACTTGGAGATTGAAAGCTAACTTTTCTCTTTACAAACAAACTTGAAACTTGTAAACTTGTGTTTTTTTTCTTATCTAAAATCAAAACAAATGACCCATATATATAAGCAATGAATAAATATCATTTATAAATTATGCCAGGTCATTTGGGGTGTGTTTAGACACTTGAAAACCAAAAATGCCCTTTAGAATCCACTAAAAACAAAATAGATTAAAAACTAGCTGTTATGGCAATCTGGCAGCCTGTCGGTCGACCGGCCTGTCGATCGATAGGTCATCCAGAAAAGAGCCATTGGCTCCGGTCGACCGGGCGATCGACCGCTTGGTATTTTAAAAAGAAAATTTTAAACTGTCGGTCGACCGGGTCGGTCGACCGACCCTAACTGAGAGTTAAGGTCTCTCAATCGGTCGACCGATCGGTCAATTGCAAGGGTTAGCAGTCGACCGGTCAGTCAACCAACAATGTGCACAAACGTGCACGCCCCTTTGGCCAAAGGCCCGGTCGACCATTCTGGCCTGCAATGGACACCGGTCCGGTCGACCGTTCTGGCCTGCAATGGCCAAAATCTTCACCGGTCTTCTCCATTAGCGAAGTTGAGTGCTTTGAGTTTTGATCCATATTTGAGTCTTCTTGAGTATCCAACACCTTCTTTTAGAGGAAGAAAACTCCTTGAATCTTTAGAACCCTGAGATAAACTTAAACATTTGAATTTGATTAGTACAAATAACCACATATATTTTGTTATCATCAAAAATCATAAAATCGGGTGATTGTAACCTTGGGCAACAATCTCCCCCTGTTTGATGATAACAAAACATATGAACTATTTAAAATAAAAGATAGGAAAGAGCTTAAAAAGCCCCCCTCAAGTTATGCTATCTATCAAGTACAAGAAAATATTATGACTTTGAATGAATTTGACAATATAAGCAAGTTACACATATATGTATGTATATATAAAGATGATATCAATATAGAATTATATGCATATATGGCCTACCATCTTCCAATCTCCTTCCTCCAACACCAATATATAAGCATGGTAAAGAGAATGGATATAGAGTACCATAATAACTTAATAACTCAAATATCTCTCCCCCTTTTTGTCATGCATCAAAAGGGTAAAGACACCAACATAAAAGAGAGATTATTTGAAAAAGTAAAAAAAAAATTGAAAACATTTTCAAAACTTAAGAATCCATAATACAAACATTCAACTCACCACAAATGAATGAAAATCTATTATAATTAGTGGTTAGTAAAAATAACCGCATGTTGAAAATTGGTGGAAACATAATCAATTTCAATATCTCCTTTCTCATTATGATCTCTAAGAAAGTGATATCGAATATCTATGTGTTTGTTCTTACTATGTTGATTTGCATTTTTTGTCACATGAATGGTGCTAGTTTTATCACAAAATATTTATTATGGTCATAATGCAAATCATAGTCAAGAAGATTATGTTTCATTTATAGGACTTGTGCACAACAAGTCTCGGCCGCAACATACTCCGCCTCGACAGTTGAGAGGGCTACAAAATTTGGTTCTTGGAAGATCATGAAACAAGGCAATTTCTTAGAAATTGACAAGTACCACTAGTGCTATTCCTATCCACTCTGCAACCGGCATAGTCCACATTCGAATAACTCTTCATGGGAAATTGTCTGGTTTTCGGATACCACAAGCCCATTCCAATAGTGCCCTTAAGATATCTAATAATGCACTTTACCGCAATTAAGTGAGACTCTTTAGGACAAGATTGAAATCTAGCACATAGAGACACACTAAACGTAATATCCGGCCTAGTAGCCGTCAAATAAAGTAAACTACCAATTATGCATCCATAAAGTTAATGTCTACATTTATACCTTGTTCGTCCTTGTCAAGCTTAGTAGTAGTGGCCATGAGAATCTTGCTTAATTTTTCATCTTCAAGTTCAAATCCCTTGATGAGTTCTTTGGTGTACTTGGCTTGATTTATGAAGATCCCATCACTCCTTTGCATGATTTGGAGGTCAAGGAAGTAGTTTAGCTCTTCCATCATAGACATCTCAAACTCGTTCTTTATGCATGATTCAAGTTCTTTACAAAGTTTTTATTAGTGGATCCAAAAATAATATCAACAATATAAATTTGAACAATTAGGATATCACTATCTACATGCTTTGTAATAAAGTGGTGTCAACTTTACCTTTAACAAAATCGTTTGAAATTAGAAAATTTGAAAGTCTTTCATACCAAGCTCTTGGAGCTTATTTTAAACCACATAATGCTTTATCAAGTTTGTACACAAAATCCGAATGTGTAAGATCAACGAACCCGGGGGTTGTTAAATATACACTTTCTCTTCTCTAAAATCATTTAAAAATGCACTTTTGACATCCATTTGAAAAAGTTTGAAATCTTATAAGAAGCAAAGGCAAGTGTCATCTGTATGGCTTCAAGCCGTGCTATGGGTGCAAAGTTTTTCTCAAATTGATACCTTCGATTTGGGTGTAACCTTAGGCCACTAACCTAGCTTTATTTCTAATAACATTACCCGACTCATCCAACTTATTCCTAAAGATCCATTTACTACCAATAGTTGGTCTATCATGGGGTCTACGAATAAGATGCCAAACTTGGTTGTGCTCAAATTGATTGAGCTCTTCTTGCATTGCAAGCAACCAATATGAATTTGCCTCGGCTTTGAGGATGTTTTTGGGCTCAATGTATGAAATAAAAGTAAAATCTCACATAAATCATGGAGTTTGGATCGTGTAGTTACCCCCTTGGATACATGACCTATGATGAGGTCCTTGGGATGATTTGAAGTAAATCTCCAATCATTTGGGAGTGGTTGTGTTGGCTCCACTTCAACCTCTTGAACTTCATCTTGTACATCAATTTTTGACTTTTCTTCTTCTATAGGTGAGTCCTTCAAGGTTATCTTCTCCATGTCTTCACCTAAGGAATCAATCTCTATAATATTTTTTACAGAAGCATTAGATTCCTAAACTTGACATGTATAGATTCTTCAATAGTCAAAGTATATCTATTGAAGACTCTATAGGTTTTACTGGTATTTAAACACCCAACAAATATGACTTCATAAGATTTGGCATCAAATTTTCCTAAATTGTCTTTAGTGTTTTAAACAATGCATTTACAACCAAAAACATAAAGTAAGAAACATTAGGTTTTCTCAAATAGTAAATTTCAAATAAAGTTTTAGAAGAATCTTTACAAAAATAAATTCTATTTGAGATGTAACATGATGTGTTTACAACCTCGGCTCATAAGTATTGTGGGAGTCCGTATTCATTTATCACTGTCCTAGCCATTTCTTGAAGAGTACGATTCTTCCTTTCAATGACTCCATTTTGTTGTAAAGTTCTAGACATGATAGTTCATGTTTGATTCTATGTTCTTCACAATAGGTGATAAAGGAGTGGTTAATAAATTCACCACCTCTATCACTTCTTATACGAAAAATCAAAAAATGTTTTTCTTTTTTAACTCTTTTTCTAAACACTTGAAAATGTGAAAAAGCTTGATCTTTGTGTTCTAAAAAGAAAACCCATGTAAAACGAGAAAAATCATCAACCAAAACAAAGACAAAACGATTTCAACTTAGACTTTTAGTTTTAGTTGGATCAAACAAATCGATGTGAATTAACTCCAAGGGTCTTGATGTCATGATATCCTTGATTGTTTTGAAAGAGGACTTGGTTTGTTTCTCAAATTGGCACGCATCGCAAATGCGGTCCTTCTCAAATATCAAACAAGGAATACCTTTCACCACTTTCTTATCGCTGATTCTTGATAGATGGTCAAATGAACTATGGCCTAGTCTTCTATGCCATGACCAAGAGTCTTCATTAAAGGCATTTAAACATGTAATATTGTATTGTAAATTTGACATATCAATCATGTACACATTATTTTCATGAAAATTGAAAAGTACACATGCATTGGTTTGTCTATCTAAAATATTGCAAGCTAAATCATAAAAAAATCACTTTGAAACCTCTATCACAATGTTGACTAATACTCAAGAGGTTATGCTTGAGACCATCAACTAAAATAACATTTTTAATTAAGGGAGATGAGCTAATTTTAATGTTACCTATACCGATAATTTTTCCTTTGAAATTATCTCTGAAGGTGACGATGCCACCTTCATGGTACCTTAATAGGGCTGCAAAATTATTGATATCCCACATCATATGCCTTGAACAACCGCTATAAAGATACCACCGCTCCTTATGTCTTGGAACCTTGGTGTGTACCTATATCAAGTAACAATTTAGTTGATTTTGGTACCCAAATTTTCTTGGGTCCTTTAATGTTAGCATTTCGAACCCAAATGTGATCATTAGAAGCATTTATTCTATCAAATCAAAATTTGACTAAGTGACTTTTTCGGTCACAATATGTGCATAAATAAACTCTACCATAAATAAAAGTATGATGGGAGTGTGGGGTGTGAACATGCTTGCTGTGTGTGTGGTGTGTCTAGCATGATGTGTATGTATATGTTGTGATTTAGGAGTGTGAGTATGTCTGGTATGATGAGCATGTGTAGTATGAACATAATTCTTTGGAGTATGTTTCTTAGGAAACATTGCCTCCAACCTAGCTTTATCAAACTCACATTTTTTTAACACATCTCCTAAAGAGTTAATTTTATCTTTTAAAATAGAAATATCATTTTTATCAATGAATGAAAAATTTTTTACATGAAATTTTATATGAATCAAAAATCTTTTTTTGTGGATATGAGTGTAAAAGATAAATCATCTTTTTCTTTTGAAAGTATAATAATTTTATTATGAAGAGTTTCATTTTCCTTTTTCAATTTTAAATACTTTTTTTAAGGAAGTCATAGTTGTTAGATAACACTTCAAAAGCCTCTCCTAATTCATCCATTGTTAATTCATTTTCATCAAGTGAGGGTTCGAATGTTACCTTAGGTGTGTTATCATTAGCCATGAAACACACGTGTCGTATCCACTTCTTTATCGGTTTCACTCCGAGTCCCAAGTGGCTTTAAGAGCCTTCTTTTTGCAGGGCTTCTTGAAGGTTGAAGGTTTGCTCTTGGTCTCCGGATAATCCGCAACCATGTGACCCGGCTTCCGAAAATTGAAGCATATGACCTTCTTGTCTTCTTTCCCTTGTCATATTTTTCTATTATTAAACTTGACTTTGTTGTACATCATCCTTATATTTTTCACTAGAAGAGAGAATTCTTCATGATCCCCTTCTTTATCATCATCGTCGGAGATGATGAAAGTGGATTTAAAAGCGATCACTTTCTTCTTTTGTGGTGCTATCTCTTCCCTTGCCTTCCTCACCATCTCATGGGTCTTAGGTTTCCCAAAAGACCGATGAGTTCCATCTCTTCATTGTCGTTTAGCTCCTTTAATGTAGTAGCCTTGACTTCTCATGAGCATGTAAGTGTCCAAATAACCTTCCATACTTTTTGATCATTGTCAATGGCATCATCTAAAGAAGCAAGACCATTAGTTATTTTAGTAAATCTTATTATCATGTCATCAATGGTGTCATTTTCATGCATGGATTTTTATATTGAGAACTTAAGAGATCAGTTTTTGCTCTTTTAACTTGTGACGTTCCTTCGTGTGTGACTACTAGGTGTGTCCAAATCTCATAGGCAGATTTGCAATGGATGACCCTAGCAATATCGTCATCGTTAAAAGCTTGAAGTAAGGCATAGTGTGCTTTAGCATTTGCATCAAAATTCTTAGTGGCAATGTCAGACCAAGTGCCCTCATCACCAATGTTACACTAAAGGGTTTAGTCACCACTTTTGCAACCCGGCTTCCTAAGGATTACAAAAATACAGTCATCTTAACCTTCCATATAGGAAAGTTAAGGCCATCAAACTTGAGAGGGGTCTTAATACCTTCGGCCATTTTTACTAAAGTGGATGAAGATGAAATTGTGAAAGAAGTGATTAGCAATTAGAATCTCTCTAAGGTTGTTAAGTCAAAAAGTTGGGACCAAGGCTCTAATACCAATTGAAATACACTTAGAGGGAGGTGAATATGTGTTTTGCTAATCAAATGCAATTTTAAAACTACTTATAATGAATTATGCAAAGATCACTCAAAATAAGAATTGAAGTCGAATTCTCCGTGAAGGGCTCTAGAACTTCTCCTCTTTAATTCCTATAGATAATGAGTTGAGGTGCTCAATTGCCTCTTTATTGAGATGAGTATAGACTGGTAATGAAAGTGATAGAATGAAAGCAATTATATAATGCAAGATGAACAATTACAGAAGTATGAAAAAAGAAAAACAATAGAAAGTAAAACACAAGCAATCGCAAACACAAAGGAATTTATTCCGAAGTTCGAGCCACTACTCTACGTCCCCGCCTTCACCACTATGAAAGATTTCGCTATCCTCTAAGGGATCTTCTATAAAGGGACCTTACACAAAGGAATTATAACTTGGTCTACACAAGACTAGAGTACATAACTCCACCAACTCAACCCTCTACACAATAGGTAGCACAAAACCAATTTAGGTTACAAAGCACTTGGTGATCTTAACAATACCTATCAACATAATAAAGTACCCCTAGATTTGGACATGCAAATTCAGGGTCGTCAGAAAGTGACCTAATAAGTTGTAAAATGAGGGAAAGTGGACATGTATGTTACATGTGTGCTACTACAATACTACTATGAAAATACTAGATAAAAATGTTATGAATAAAACTATAAATAAAAGGTAACTCATCATTGTAAAGAAAACAACTATACTCAAAGATGTATAGTTGTACCATAATATGATAACGATCTATACATTATGATAAGCAGTAAAGAGGACAGTCTACAATAGAATTATATGCCAATTCAAGTATCTATTATAGCTTGCAAATACAACAAACGAACACACATCAATCTACAATGTATTATAGAATATCTTTTGTTATTAATTATGTTAGCAAACACTAATTGCTACATGCAGTAAAACACATCCCATACTATGCCTACTACACATGTCAATTGGGGTCCTAGGATATTTGAAACTAATTGGTGGAGACATTGTTATATTTTAAGTGAGTTTCGCACATACTCAGAACCACGGCCCAGACTCCTAACGCTGAACTCATCCCTATCACTAGGTAGTCATGTAACATAACAGGTTAAACAAGATGGGGTGTCAGTCACCCCACGAGAATCCTGCAGTGAAACTCTCTTTCGGTTAGGTCCACCTAAAATACAGACATTGTCTCACCTTTCAATTTTTCCGCCCAGTGTAAGTTATTTATGTCTATGTTATATAGATTACTGGGATAAAATGATGATAGCAACGGTAATAATATCAATAGTGTAAACATGATTCAGTATAACATGATGATGTTTTAATATTTTTCAAGTAATTCTAGTAGCATGAACAATATTATTATCAGGTAAAGGTCATGTATCATTGGTCACATTATTCAGGAAAGCCATTGTAATGTTCAAAATAATAATTTGATGCTTATGGAGTTTTTCATTGTTATGGTCCTTTTCTAAAGAGCAACAATTTATAATTCAAAACAAGATAATTTTTTGGGTTTTAAATTTATTTCATTCGGAGCATGTAAAGTAATTATGTATAAGAATAAATAAGCATTTCAGGCCAACATATTATTCTAGATTAATTAATAACAATTTGCACATTTCTAAAATATTTTACGTGCTAGAATTCTAAATAAGCAATGGAATAAGTAATCATTAGATAAACAACTAGATTAATTACCCATAGCAAAACATTATTTAAAAAATGTTAAAAGAAAACACTCAGTGAGTTGTCACAGATTGTAGTTATGGTCTTCATGGTTCCAACTCTCAAAAATAGCTCGAATCGGGTTTTAAACTGCTGAGATATGACCCGAACACTAAATCTGAAGGTAAATAGGTATGGACTACTTAACAGGTATGTTCTGTTGGTTTCAGGCTCTGGTCTGGGTCTGATCTACATTTGAGGAGCGGGTCAGATCTACGAACTAGGTTGGGTCATTGAGAAATTAATCCAATTCAATTTGTGGGTAACATTCGAGTCGGATTTGCATGATGTTTGGGCTGAGATCAGGATAGAGTCGGGTTGTGTAAAAACTCAAAAAAGAGAGAAAGAGAAAGAGATTAAAAGAAAGAAGAGAGAAAGGAGTGGAGCGGGGTTGGGTTCGGGTGGCACGACAAGATGGAGAGGTTGCAGGGCCGGGCGAGAAGGCAGTGGCACTGTCGGTAGTGGCGGGTGTGGCTGAGGGTAGAGGTGGTGTTGTCGTCGGTGTGGCAAAGGAGAGAGCAGAGGTGGCATGGCTGAGGGCGTGGTGCAAGAGCTTAGGCAAGTCGAGTTGGCTACAGGTAGCAGTGGATGGCAGTGGTTGGTGCATGGGGCCGAGGAAAGAGAGAAGGAGAAGGAGGAGCTCGCGTCGATTGGCGTGGTGGTAGCGAGCGCTGCGGAGGAGGAGAAGAAAAAAGGGAGGACAGTGGCGACAGTGATAGCTTGGGTATGCAGGCGGTGGTCGATGCTCAGGCTCGGTGCTGGCCACACAGGCAATGATGCGATGCTTGAGCAGGGGAAGAAGAAAGGGACGGGTTGTGTATGGAGAGGAGAGAGAGGAAATGAGAGGAAGTGTCATGCCCCGCTTTCTAAAATATGCTGGAGTTGAGACGCGATGAATGTCAGCGATGGTATATACACGATGAAAATAGTCTACGCATACACGCTAAGTCTAAAGTAATATGAGCAAGTTATTTAAATCAACTATGATATATATAATCACTGCAATATGACATATAAATTTCTACACATAGTAGCATTATTCTATGAATAATTAAAATAGAATAAAGCTAAGCCCAAAACAGTGTAGAGAATCAAGGGAATCAACATGAATAAAAGGAAAGCTATAACCATACCGAAGATCAGGTGATCATGCAAACAGAAATTCAAGCTCCTCGCAATTTGTGTGATCCCCTCTAAATACCTCATCAGCAAAATAAAATAATCATAGACCTAGATATGTAAATCCTAGGGAGTCAGAAAACTCTTAATAAGTGTGTAAAATGAGAGGAGGTGCGTGTGCATATAATGGTGAACACACTATGATAATGCTATAAAATTATATTGAATAATAAATAACATGCCAAACATAACTAAACAGTAGGGAGAACAGTCTATACTAGAATCAGGTGTCTATCATATCATGTATGCATCAGGTTCAGTTTATAATGTCATATGTAAGATACAGTTTTGTTATTGATTATGTCAACGAACACCAATTGCCACATACAGTAGACACATCCCATACTACGCCTACAACACGTGTCAATCGGGGTCCTATGTTATCAAAACTGATAAAAAGAGACATTTTCTATGTTTTAAGTGGGTCCCATACATACACGGGACTGTCACGGCCCGCTTCCCAGAAAACGTGGAAATGGAGTCGCGATAAAAGTCGGCGACGTATATACGCGAGGAAAATATCCCATGTATAAACGCTAAGCCTAAAGTAACCTGAACAAGCTATATAATCGCTATAAAGAATCAATAACACTGCAATAATACATATAAAGTCTACACATGATCTCAGATGAAATAAGAAATAGAAAAAAAGCTAAGTCTGATATACAGGAATCTAAGAATAATAGCAGGAATAAGAAGCTAGGAATACTAGAAAATGAGTAGAGAGAACTCAGGGCTCCTCGCAATATGTACGATCTCATCAAAACCTGATCAAATGAATAAAACATCCATATCTGGATGTGCAAATCCAGTGAGTCAGGACTCCTAGTGAATGTGTAAGAATAAAAAGAAAAGCGCATATGCATATAAATGTGAGCAGACTATGAAACATATATACTGAAAAAAAACAGATATAAGATATAAAACATGAATAGAAGATAATAAAGCCAGTCAACATAAAATCATATGTCCAATCTGGCTTCAGGTGTACAGTCAGTTCATTGATATTATCAGATGTCTACAACCAGTCATATATATCAAGTTCAGTCTACATTGTCAATGTAAGATTTTGGTTTTGTTATTAATTATGTCAGTGAACACTAATTGTCACATGCAGTAGACGCATCCCATACTACGTTTACCACACATGTCAATCAGGTCCTAAGTTATTGAAACTGATTGGTTGGAGACATTCTCTATGCTTTAGGTGGGTCCCGTACATACCCGGGACCACGGCCCCAGATGCCTGGTGCTAAACTAGGCCCGTAACGCTAGGTACTCAGTAACAGTAACGGTAACAGTAGTAAAATCAGATGGATGCCACTCATCCCTGGGAACCCTACAATGGAACCTTTATTTCAGCTGCGCAACCTGTATCCTAGGTCTACCCAAAATACAGAAGTTGTCTCCTCCACCAATCTCCTCCACCAATTTCTCCAATCCAGTGCAAGTTGTCCATTTACATTATTATTTAATTTAGTTAGATAATCAATATTCAAGTTACTAGAATACTAGGACGATGCGGTGACAGTAACAGTAACAATACAGTAATAATAATAGTAATCGTATACATGGTGAACAGCAATAAGGGCCATGAACAGTAACAGTAACCGGGTATACGATAAATAGAGTTGTACCGAGCGTTACAGTCTAACGATGTTTTTCCAGTAACTTTTAGTAACATGAATTAATACAATAACAAATCTAGAAACTGCTCAGTGGATAGTCTCATCTAGAACTGATCAATATCTCATCCATCTGACCTAGGATACCATAGTAACTGATCCATAATCCAACAGTCTCAATACAATCATCGTGAATATTAAGTATCAATCCATGACAAAGTATATGATACAGTAGACCACTGTCTCAATGAATCAATAATCAGATATCTTATATAAACAGTCAGTTATATCTAATCATATCCTCACCATCGAATAACAGTAAGATCATCGATCAAGATTATCATACACTCTTAATTTTCTAACAAGGTCAATCACAAGATCCCTAAACTCAAGTAACATACAAGTCTATATATATATATAAAATCCACCAGGTCAAGTCAACCCAATCATTGCCTATTCCTTAACCTCCAAGTCAACTCAAATCCATCCCTGTCTACTTGACAAGTCCAAGATCCCATCTTTTATAAAGCTACACCATTTTAATTAAATTCTCAATATTCAATTAAATTCTCGTCCAGGTTATCATCAAATAATGAAGGTTAAGTCTGAAAATGGTTCTCACAAAATTCATTTACTTAAGTACAATCACCAGCTAATCATTCTCCAGATCGATAATATCCCAGTTCAAATCCCTCACATCTAGATATGTAACAAACTAAACAAATAATAATTTAAATATTAGCCTCTGTGACAAACATGGACTCCAAATACATCTAACATCGAGGATATATCTGATTTATCACCACCATACTAATCTACTCTCTCCGAATAACAATAATTCATTTTAAATGAATATCACAAATCAGTAGAGTCTACTATCCTAGCTAATCTGATCTGCTCTCAAAATCTCAAGTCAAGATAAAGCATTAAAAATAAAATAAATCAATAAACAAACACTCACATGAAATGGCGCAGTTTTGGAATCGAATCGCCCTCTGATCTTCACCACACGAATTTGTATGGATCTCCGAATCATCCCATGGATCGGTCCTCGAATCGCCTAGTATCGGGTCCATAATGGCACAACTCTGAATCTCTTGTTACCAAGTTTGAATCCCACCAAATGGGTCCGAAATGTTGTAACATGCAACGAAACAAACAGAGAGAAAGGGGAATCAACACACACACACACACACACACACACACACACACACATAATATACTCACACGTGTACCCATACACGCCTGCCACACTTGTGTACACACAAGGGTACCCCCACACATATATATACCAGTACACACATACATACTCACTATATATATACATATACTAATATACATACATACACTTATATACACATATATAAATATATATACATACACACTAATAATCATGCACACATTCACATCCTCATGCATATAATCTAACTCACGCACACACATCCACACACAATTAACACACTTCCACATTATTACATACATACCCCTACACAAAATACCCAACACACACATAATACCTATATGTTAATAATTACATATACCATTGCATATTTATAAATAAAGAGAGGGAAGAAGGGACTCGCACAATGGGGTGACTTGCAACGCACCGACGGAGGCTCCGGAGGCGGGAGTGTAGGCCGCGGAGGATGTCGACAGATAGAGGATCTCGCTGGGAAGGGCGCGAGTACGTTCGCGCTCGCCGACAGCGATCGACGACGATCCACGGAGAGGTGGAAGATGCCATCCCACACATACATCTATATATACATTCCCATGAACTTATTCATATAAAACACTCACGCACACAGATTTAAATATACGCACGCACCCTCATGCAAACACATGCATAAACACACACTGCACATAAATACATGAATTCACATATATTTAACATAATTATATACCTATATACATGAACAGAGAGAAATGTAGAAAGTGGTGTTGGCCCACAGGCCTTTCACTCTAGTTTTGATGATGATTAACTCATGTAGTTATAGTTTACTAATAATCTTGTGATATTTAGTTTCAGATATTTGATCAAGATATTAGTAGATGATTAGCTTCAACAAAGGTATTTGGAGCTTTCACATGGTGATTCAAGAGCTCGAGCGTCAAGTTCACATCTAGCACTCGGTTGGAGTCAAGCTCGTTGGATCGTGTTTGGATCGAGTCGACTTGGAGACGGAGTTCTACAAGAAGACATCGGTTTATTTAGTTTAGGTTTTTGTTTAGATCATTATAAAGATTAGATAGTGTTGATATGCTCAAGTTCACATACACACACTTGTTTAAAGTTTCATGTTTGTTTTTCGGTTTAACCGGTTTCAGTTTTTCATATATATATGGTTTTCATGAATAGATAGAATCAAAATAAGTTTACATGGTTTAATGTATATTAGATTTGATCTATATACACCTATGCTTCATCTATTTAGAAAAATTTATTTTGATAGTCTATTTCATGAGTTTGGAGTTTTGTATTTAAACAAAACTTATTTTTGTATTTAATGTCAAAAACATAGATATAATATCTTTATATGTATATTGGATTCTATCCATATACAATATGCTTCAAAGTTATTTCAATATCATATTTTTGTATTTACATGAGTTTTGGAGAAAACGGTTTTCCATTTCAAAAATTCAAGTTTTGGAAAATACGGATTTTGGTTTAAGGCAAATTTTCAAGAACACAAAAATGGTTCAAATTGTTTATAATATGTGTTAAATTTTTGTCACACATATTTGTATTTCAAAGATCTAATAAGAACTGATTTTTGTGAGATTTATGTGATTTTATGGGATTTTTTAGAAGATAAAAAGCCAAGTTTTTAAATCCCTTATTTGCTGGACTGGCTGTTTGCCGGTCGACCGGACCGGTCGACCGAGGCAGAAGTCGGTCGACCGGTCCAGTCGACCGACGTGCACAGAACGTGCATGCAGCCAAGGCTGGTGAGCCGGTTGACCGGGCGGTCGACCGTCCAGAGAGCTCTGCTCTCTGGACATGGCCCCGGTCGACCGGCCGGTCGACCGGCAGAGAGCTGCTGCTCTCTGTATCCAGTCCCGGTCGACCGGGCAGTTGACCGGAGGCACAATGGTCGTAAAAATGACCGTTTGGCCGGTCGACCGGGCGGTCGACCGGAAGGGTAATTTTGCCCTTTCCTGCTGCCAACGGGCAGAAATTTTATGGGGCTATAAATACCCCATATCTTTGGTTGTTTTGTATAAGTTTTTAGAGAGCAATTTTTCCCACCTTTATAAGTGTTTAACAGCAAATTTTCAAAAGAGTTTTTGGGTTTAAAAGATCAATCTTTATTTGTTTTAAAGTGTTAGAAAATTCAAAGAAAAAGAGAGTATTTGGGAATTGGTTTTTGATCTTTATTTCAACATCTATCTTGTGATTTTCCCAAGTATTTTTCTTTGTTATTTTCATTTCTAAACACTTTTATTTCTCACACTTGAGCTATCTATCATCCTATCTATTAAGATCTTGTTTTTGTGAGAAAGAATTAGTTTGTGGTTGTTGATACCATTGCCCAAGCCCAATAACCCAATAAGCATTATCAATTCCTATATATAATCTTCATCAAATCCTAACCTAACCTAATATTATTTCGTTCTCTCCATCTCCTCTCCCCTACATAGCCGCCACCACCATCAACATCACATCTCCATCTCCTCCCTTTTTCTCCGCGGCACACCACTCCATGGCGCACACCTCCTCCCATCTCCAACAACCAGCAGCACACTTCCTGCCTCCACCGTGAGAACCAACCCTGGCCAACCTCCCAGCGTGTACTCCTCCTCTATAAGCCCAGCCGAGACCCACCATGGCAGCAATGCTCTCACTCTCCTTGTCGCAAGCCCTGAGCACACCCAGCAGAGCACGACAGCTCCATCTACTCCGGACCACCCCCATAGCCGTCGCGCAAGCCACCCGAGCCCACACCTGCACCCCATGCGTGCCTCCCTCTCTTCATCAGGGCCGAGCAATCCTCTTCCCATGTATCAATACCCCTCCATCATGGTATGGCCCTTTCCCTCTTGGCCGATCTCCGACGAGCTCTGCAAGCCCCTCTGGCAGCTCTACCTCCTCCGCGGGCACTCCAACAAGTCGGCGACCTCCTCCACGATTTTCACCATGACACGTGGCCGATCGCTACCCTTGCCGTGAGTCCCCTTTATTTCTCTCTCTCTCTCTTACATATAATTGGTAAGTGTGTGTGTGTGTGTGAGTGTTAGGTTTAATTATGTGTTTTGTGTGGATGTCTTTGTAATTCTGGTTGTGTGTATATGTATTTACGTTTGTGGATGTGTGTGAATTAATATGTATGTATAATATGTATGCATGTGTAGGTGTTAATTCCCCTCCCGCTCTATGTATGGTTGCGTGTTACAGTGATTACAGACTCGTTTGTGCGATCCGAACTCGGTTATGAGAGATTCAGACAGATTTGTGCCCGTTATGGACTCGATATATTGGCGATTCGAAGACCAACACATCAGACGGCTGATTGAGGTAAAACCTGCACACAAAAATACAGAATTTTAGAACTTTTAAATAAAGAGTGTAGATGCGCAATTCTACCGCGATAGCAAGTAGCTATGCGGGTTGTAATCCACAAGGAGGGACTAGCGATAGAAGCTTTTTTAGCAAGTTCTCTTTTAGGTTACAAAAACTGGTTAAAGATCTTCTTTTAGTTCTTTAAAAGAAAAGAAAATTTAAGTTAAAGTTAGTTAGGAAGAAGGTGGTAGATTGAGAAGGTGGAGAAAAATAGAAAATGACTTTGTACAAAGAAAGTAAAAAGAGTGAATAGAGTTTGGAGATTGTGGTGTTGGTGATCTAAACTAAAAGTTAAAAGAAAGAAAGAAAATCTAAAAAGTTACTTACCTCTTCGACGCCTACTTACCTTTGACCCATATCGACGATGTACCTTTACTTGAAGGCGAGCGAAGTATGACAAATAGGATCTTGGCTATTCCCGTATTACACCATCAATTGAAGGGGCAAGCTACACTATCATAAAAATGGATATCCATCACCATAAGCCATCAACGGCACTTGCAAGGGCAAGGCAACTTCGAGGCTATCAGTTTCATTTGGATCCACAAACACAGAAGAAAGAACTAAAGGAAAACAAGAGTAAAGAAGAAAAAGAAACTTCGATTTGATTCAAATAACAATGAAAGAAAAGATCACTTACACGAGTGTCACCTTCAGTACAAGCTTGCTCTCATTCCTCCATGAAAGTATCCTCTCCTCTCAGTTACATAAAGAAAATAAAAATTACATGAAAGAAAATAAAAAAAACCTAAGTTACAAACTACAAAGTAGCCTAAATTCTACTCTCTGCTTGGTCGTCCACTTTTGCCTTTGAGATTGCAAGTATTTACAGGAGAAATGCAGAGGTTAGAGGAGTATGAAGATAGGGGAAGTTGGATATTTCTAAATTTGAATCCTCCACTTATCTCCAAACTTAATTTGATGTGGATATTCAATTCTGATTTGCAACTTATTGGTGTGTTGATTGCTGAATATAATTTATCAAATGACAGAATTCGAAATAGTGATCAACTTAAGAGTTGTAGCCCTTTAAGTCTTCTTTTTGGATCATCTTGAATCATTAGATTGAATTTTGGTAGCAAACGTTATGATTCAAATATTAAAATGTATTCAGTCAGAATCTGAGTCAAATTTGCTTAATCTCATTCATTGGTCTTCTCTCTATCCATTTATCCCTTTAGATTTAGACTGTGTATTTGACGTTATTCTCAGTTGATTTTTAGATTTAACCACTTGATTCACCAAAAACTGAATTTAACAATTGAATTTGGGATCATCCTCCTCTAACCAAATAGATATAGTTAAATTTGAATTTAACTGATATTTATTTGATTTTATTCTCTTTCTCCCTATGATTATCTTCTGCAAAATAGACATTTAAGATAAGAAATTTAGCAGATTTATTATATGATAAATGTGAAAATGTAATAAAGAATAATACAATAAATGTGTGCAATCACACCCTCACATCTATCTTTTGCTCGTCCTCGAGCAAAACAATAAAAGTAAATCAAAGATTATTAGACCACTTTCGCAAGTTATGCGATTGCACTGAGTATGTGCAACAAGCCATTAAACCTCTAGGTATCCCCTAGACGACGAGTTTTGTCTCTTGAGGGTTTTCAGTTGATTACACCCACAAAATCCATAAAGAAAGAGAAACAAAGTATTAGTATTTTGAAAACATATTTTGAAAGAGAAAAATATTTGAAGTATTATTGTAAGAATTAAGTAATCTATAAGTTATAGGAAAACTGAACTTTTCATTCCTAAACTTAGTCTTTATTCAAAAACTTGTTATCAATCAAGGCAAGGAGTTAAACTGTATTTTTCATCTAGTTTATTACTTTACCCTAAGTCATATGCACCTTCGTGATCGTGAAATTTTGACAAGGGTTCTTTAACTCTAATTCTTATACCTTATTCATATTTATTTTTAGTGGTATTTATTCCTCAATTCCATTAGGCTTTCTAATCTGCCAATGTAACGAGCCTTTAGTCGGTGACACCCAAACCGAACAGTCTTAGGGCACCAGGTGAGAAAACACCCCTAAGGACTTAAACACTCGAGTAGACAAGGCCACGAAACTAAGGGTTTTTATTTATAAAATGTACCCCTTTTAGGCATGAATACTTATGCTTCATGAGGCACAAATACCCAGCTTAATCAAAGAATTTATATATATATTTCAAACTTATCTAATTATCTTTTGCATAAATACCAAGGCTTTCTTATGCCAAAGCACCTAACTAATCAATAAATAGATTTATTTATTTTTCATAGATATACATATACATACATACATACATATATATATTTATTATATAAGGCATAAGAATCTTTGTTTTTGAACCTTAAGTGTGTAAGTGTACAAGGTGTGCATATTTCTTCAAGGTGAAGATCAAGACTAAATTACTTTCACAAATTTTCTTCCTAACCTTAGAAATAAAACAAATAATCTTATTTTGACCAAGCATAAGAAATCCTAATTTTGATTTTCTTATTCCTTAAAATTGACTTAATTTCTTACAAAAATTACGTCAAAATATTATTTCTATTTTCAAAAAGTTTTAAAAGTAAAGAAAATGTTAATTTTTTTCTTTTTTTTATAAAAAGGAAAACCTAAATTATGTTAGAAACCTCCCCCATACCTATCTCATGCATTGTCCTTAATGTATGAATTAATGCATAGATGCATGAAAAGAAGAAAGGGAAGGCAAATATTACCTTAAGGTAATGGTTCCGGTGGTGGTCTGATTGGTCCACGAAATGCGGCCCAATTGAATTTGCGTAGAGTTTAGAGGAACCCACCAGAAACCTCTCTAATATAACCCACTAAAATGATGTATATATGAATGATTTTTATTAAGAATTTTACCCCATCTAATTTTCAAATTTCACAAATAATTTCGGAGTCAATTTCATCAACACCCTTGTCCCAAAATGGAGTGTAAAAAGATGAAATGATTGACTTGTACTTAGAAAGTATGAGAACTAATGCCAACTCACGAAAGTGACTTAAGTCAAGCAAAGGTTCAGGAGTCGAGATTGGTTCAGGAAGTGGGTCCAAATCAAGAAGTTGAAACTCAAGTCCACATTCATTTTCCAACAACAGAATGTGACTTAACATTGGTGATTCAAATTCAAGAATGACAGGTGTGGGAATCAAAACTGACTCTAAAATATTACTCAAGTTGGGTAAAAAAATAGGAGTCAATATTGATTCAGGAATTTGAACTGGATCACAAATTTGAGAATCTAGGTCACATTTCTCATTGAGTTCAATTTCATAAAAATGAGAACTTGCCAATTTATCAATGGGACTTTCAAAAGTATGAAATTGGTCAAGTTCAATATGATGATCATAAAAGATTGGCGATTCAATTTCATGATGAATTGACACAAGATCTAATGTTGACTCGGAAAAAAGATTAAAATCAGGTGAAGATACCGGAGTCATTATTGAATCAGGAAGTAGAATTGAATCACCAAGTTGAGGTTCAGGATCATATTCATTGTCAAGTTCAATTTCAGGAAAGGGATAACTTGCCAAAATGTCTGGTTTTCAAAATTTGGAGTTTGGGCAAAGTTCAAATGGGTGTACTGAAATGGAATCTTGTTTTCCAAAACAATATGATTCTTCGGCTCTAACAGAATGGATAGAGACATCAAAAAATGGTCAAACGGTGAGAATGGAGAGTTCGGACCATTATATCTATGTCATGATTACGAGCGATTTGAGCCTTAGTCATGACTTCAAGTAGCTTTTTATAGTTGACTGGTTCATAATTTTGTTGCGATTGGACTTAAAAAGATGAAGTTTTGTTTTGGAATTTGTGGTGAAATTGTGAGTCCGTCAGATTTTGTGATTGTTGCTTGGATTCACGCATGCTCATTTCCAAGATTGATGATTTATATTTTGAAAGTATAAATCTTGGAAATATTGTAGACAAGGTGATAAGGAGGACACGTTGGTTGAAAATTGAACTCAGGAGAAGTGAATCCCCATTGACTCTGTGAAGAGTTAAAATTATTTTGAAAATTATGGTCATAAGATTGGAGGCATGGGTTATATTGATTCGGATAAGACCAATCTGGCATACTAGGTTGGTTAAAGTTATGATATGCCGGGTTAGTAATATCTGAAAAAGAGGTCGAGGTGTAATATAGATTACCATTAAAATTGAAAAAATTATTGTTATAAGTCATATCACACAGGAAATGTCAAATACAAACAAAGAAAAACAAACAAATAAGCAAACAAATAAAAAGAAAAAAAATCACCTAGACGACTCCTAACTGGTTAGACTGTCCACGAGGGGTATATTGCTGAATCTGACCACAAGTTAATCGGACAGGTAGGGGCAAGATTGGTGGGAGGTATCCGTACTTAAAGCAACGAGCCTAATTATGTCAAACCACCAGCCTTCGGGGTTTCGCCCCTCAATCCCCAACCTTAGTCACCGATTTGGCAAGAGTCAGATTCAAATCAACTTTCTTCTTAAGTCAGTCTCCTATTTGAGTTTGAGATGTCCTAGGGCCATCGTCTACTCAGTTTTAATTAGGCTTGGGTTAGTGAGTGAGGAGATTGTTTGTGGGCTAAGGAAAGGTAATGACTTTCCCACCTTATCTTGTTTATAGGACAAGCCCTTAAATCAATTTAGTACAGTGTACAAGTATATAGAAAAAAAGCAACACTCAAACAATATTTCATATAAGAATGAACCTTATACTAAATGCTATGCACACATACCTTGGCTCCAGCACTCTTCAACAGTAAATAGAAAATGTAATGAAATAGACACGTGCCTAAATACAAAGTCTAAATCATTTTTAGCATTTACAATTAACCTTTTACTATTGTGTTAGAAATGTATATACAGTGAGTCAAATAAGGAAATAAATAGGTAAAGATATTAAACTTTACAATTCAGCCAACCTGCAGAAAATCCTCTTCCCAGGTATGGATGGAGGTTGGTTCATTTATAAACATATGTAAGAAAATAGAATGTTTAAATTATAGAATGTAGAATTGATACTCAAGAAGTCAGGCACAAAAATACAAGTTTTCAAAATACAAATTTTCGCATCTCTTTTTCCGTTTTGATATTATACATGGTTTGGTGTTTAATACATGATTAGTCACGTATATTGCATTTACATTGTCACCTTACCATACTTTTTAGCTAATAAATCCTATTAATAGTCTTCTTTTCCTTTGTTAAATGTAGGCCCAAGTGCTAAAAGAAAGAAAAGAAAAACAAAGCCCAATAGCCCACCAAATTCTGATTAATTCAGAATAAATTTGAAATGAAGAAATCAGGGCAAAATCTTGGCATATAAGGAAGGTTGAGAAGAATCCTCCCTGTGGGCAAAATCTTGGCATATAAGGAAGGTTGAGAAGAATCCTCCCTTAATCAAGATGAAGAAATCAAGGCAAAATCTTGGCATATAAGGAAGGTTGAGAAGAATCCTCCCTGTGGGCAAAATCTTGGCATATAAGGAAGGTTGAGAAGAATCCTCCATGAATCAAGCACAATCAAAGGCTGTTTTGTCAACTTTTGAAGCAAAAACAAGAAAATCAGAAGAAGATACGGGAAATACATCAGACCAGGAGATCCCCCAATCTTCCTGAGATCTTCCCCTTTAGGTTTTTGCCTATAAATACTGGTTTCAGCAAAGAGAAAAGGAGCGAAGACTAGGATTAAGTTTTACATTTATTTTCTTAGGATTTAGGTTCTTCGTTAGCTAGAACAAGAGTTGTAATCTTGCTTTTTAATTTGTAGTCCAGTTCAAAACTTGTGAGAGAGAGGACTGAGAGCTTGTACTTGAAAATTGAAGTGACAGCAATACAAAAGTCGAGCCAATTTCTTTTCCACTTCCAATACGGTATGGTTTGCATTATGTCTTTATTTTCTTCTTCTTTTTCCATGGATAACTAAACGTTTTTTCTGGGCTTGCTATCGAACTCTCTTTTGCTTTTCTTCTCCCCTGCTTTTAAAAGAAAAAAAGACCCGATGACTCATATGAATGCCTCACTTAAAAGCCTTTCTTTTTGAAAGTGTTCTCGAAGGCACATGAGGATGGGCTTAGATAGTTGAATTCACAACTCTTTCATGAACATCTCTCGAATCATTTTTAATTCATTCTTGCTTCTTCGCGCTTGATGTTATAACATTCGATTCTACGATTTCTTGAAGAAAAAGACTCAACTCTTCTAACATCTTATGTGCTTTACTTAAAGCTTTCTAAAAGACAACTCTAAGTTTTGCAATTGATCATTTGAGGGACTTAACATTTTAAGAGAAGAAAGAACAATTCAGTAGTGAGATAGTGAGCCCAGACCTTCTTTATTACTATAAACAACAAAACAATTTCCAAGTTTTCTATATCACTTTCTTCAAAATCTTTTCTAAAAATTGCAATTTTTCTTTCCTTCATCTCTTTCTTTCCATTCTCTTTTTCCTAAAAAAACGAACACAACTCCTTGTTCCTAAACGATTCACCGAAAAGCTTTCATCGCATCCCTCCTTGTGGACACGACCCGTTAGCCACAAGCTACACGGTATATTCTTAACTCATTAGTTGTTCTTTCTTTTAGCAATCAATTTTTAGCGCCGTTGCCGGGGAAGGAACGATGTAGTTGTTTTAACAAGTTTGGTGTGTTGTTTCAGGGACTTGAAGATCAAGATCTAGCATTCAAGCTTTGCAAGAGAAGACTTGAAAATTCTGTGCCCCTACTCTCGAAAGTAGGAAACAGAATTTCAAGAAAATTGTTTTGCAAAATCTAAAAAAATTCATTGGACTACTAAAAACTTTGTTTTGCAGGACATATTGCTCGCAAAAATTTTAGTTTTTATATGTCATATTTGTGCTAGTTTTGCTATCATCATCCCTGTTTTAATCCAACAGTAATTTGAGTGATTGTGAATTGCTTAAAAAAAACCGTTTAGACTTGCATTCTAGGCATTTGTCTAATTACATTTACTTTACAATTACTGTTGAAGAGAGCTGGAGACAAGGTATGTATGCATAGCATATAGTTTAGGAAACATTCTTGGGTGATTTTGCTTTTGAATGCTACTTTTCTATATCTTGCACACTTTGCACGAATCAATTCTAAGGGCAAAATCCAAGTCAAGATAAGGTGGGAAAGTCATTACCCTTCCTTAGCCCACAAATCATCTCCAAGCACGCACAACCTAAGCCTAAGTAAAATCTGATAGACGTTGGCCTTAGGGACATCTCGAACTCATTAGGAGATTATCCTAAAGGGGAAAAGTGTTGGAATTTGACTCTTGCCGAATCAATGTATAGGAAAAGGATTAAGGGCCGAAAGCCCGAAGATTGGTGGTTACTTAATTAAGGAACGTCTTTGACGGATAACCTCCCACCAATCTTGCCCTGACCTGGCTGATTAGCTTGTGGTCAGAGTCTACATTATACCTCCAGTGGACAATCAACCAATTAGGAGTTGTCTAGGTCAAGGTTACCTTAGACTAGGCTTGGTTGTTTTCTTTTCTTGACTATTGGTGAACTTGTTTGTGATTGTGTTTGTGTATGCAAGTGTGGTCAAGAGACCCTAATTCATCTAGGTTAACTAGAAACACATCACCACCCAAGTTCGAAACAAGACCAGATTCGGTTATGGATCGACCGACATCTTTGCAGGATAGGTTTTATCCCATTAGAACATTACTTCCATCCTGCATCCAACTTCTATTGGTTGGTGAACACAACTTTGAACTTAAGCCACAGTTCATCAATACACTCCCTAAGTTCCATGGCCTAGAGTCCGAAGAGGCTTATTTCTTCATAAGAGAATTTGAGGAAGTATGCTTAATGATGAAAATCCCACACCTTGCAGATGATGCTATTAGGTTGAGATTTGTCCCATTTGCTCTTAAGGACCTAGCCAAGAAATGGCTCTATAGCTTAGTGGCCAGCTCTATCACATCTTGGGATGGTTTCATCAAGGTTTTCTTGAAGAAATTCTATCCTATCCATAAAATCGCTCTCATTAGGAAGACGATCATGCAATTTAAGCAAGAACCCAGTGAACCGTTCTGGAGGTACTTTGAACGCTTTAAGGACCTCCTTGTCCAATGTCCACATCATGGAATAGAGAAATGGCGACAATGCCAAATTCTCTATGACGGTTTAGACTATTCCACCAAAACCCTCTTAGAAAGCATGTGCCAAGGGGGTTTCTTGCAGAAAGATGAAAATGAAGGATGGGATTTGTATGAAAATCTAGCTGAGAAGACCATCCAATGGGAATCTGCTAGCAAGACCTCTAGGAATCCTAACTCCATCTCTTCAAAAGGAGGTCTCCATTCTATCGAATCGTCCATCACTAATGAGGCTAAGTTAGCTAACCTGGCTAGAAGATTGGAAGCTCTAGAAACGAAAGAACCAAGTCCAGTCAATCAAGTCAGCCCGAACCAAGTTCCAACTCCGGGTTGTACTTACTGTCAGGCCATGAATCATGTGTTTGAGGAGTGTCCTATATTTCAAGCTCACCAACATTTTCCTGAACCGATGAATGCGACCTTTTCAAGGCCGAACAATGATCCTTACGCTCCAACGTACAATCCTGGCTGGAGAAATCACCCTAATTTCTCATGGAGCCAACAAAATAATGACCACCCCGGTCAAACCATTCTATCATTCCAATTCTTCCAATCATCAACCCAACTTTCCAATCACCCTCACAATTCTCCCGACAATTTTTCAAATTATCAACAAAGTTTTCCCAACCAAGCTCCACCTTCGTCCTTCCAGAATCCTCAACTCGAAAGAAGAATGACTGATTTCGAGAGAAACATAGAAAGGTACATGAAGAACCAAGATTCCCTCATGCAAACAATACAGAGGCTAGAGGGTCAAATGAGCCAGTTAGCCAACCCACAACATGAGAGGCAAAAGGGTACCTTGCCCAGTCAACCAATTATGAATCTTAGGAATTCACAACAAGCTCATTTGATTGAGGATCAATCACTGAATCAATGTAATGTTGTTCATACATTGAGGTCGGGAAAGAAAGTTGATAACAAGGTATCAACACCACCTAATCCTAGTCAGCACAATCACACTTCAGCATCCATCTCATCTAATCCCACCCCTCCTAAAGTTGATGAATCTGCAAAAGATAAGTCAACCAGTCATGTGCACCAGCCTATAGCACCATTTCCTAATAGGGTAAAAAACAAGCAAAATCCGCACATGGATAAGATAATTCAGATCTTCAATCAAGTGAAGATAAATGTGCCACTTCTTGATGCCATCCAACAAGTCCCATCTTATGCTAAGTTTCTTAAGGACATGTGCACCAAGAAGAGAAAGACTAATGTACCTAAAAAGGTCTTCTTAGCCACTAACATTAGTGAGCTACTATCGGGTCCGATCCCTGTCAAGTACAAGGATCCAGGTAGTCCAACCATTGCCTGCACAATAGGACAAGCCGAGATTAGTCGTGCACTTCTTGACTTGGGGGCAAGTATCAACTTGCTTCCATTCTCAGTTTATCAACAACTCGGGTTGGGCGATCTTAGTCCAACTCGAGTCAATATCCAACTGGCTGACCGTTCAGTGAAAGTTCCAAAGGGGGAGATTAATGATGTCCTTATTCGGGCAGGGGAGTTTATTTACCCTGTCGATTTCATAGTTCTAGAGACACAACCTGTGTCCAACTCCAATCATAGGGCTCAAACTCCTGTTATCCTAGGGCGACCATTCCTTGCTACTGCCAATACCATCATCAATTGTAGGAATGGGTCCATGAGGTTAACTTTTGGGGACATGACTAGAGAAGTCAATGTCTTCAACCTTGAAAAACAACCTCGTAATATAAAGGATCAATCATTTGAGGTAAATTTTGTTGAAAATAATTGTGATGAAGAAGGTGAAGATATAGAAGATGAGTCGCTGTTTCTTAGTGAATTATTCAATGAAGGCGATTATCTTGATGAGAAGGCATATGTCGGAGATCCTAATGTTAAAGTACCCTTTGAAAAGGGGAAATTTGATTTGAATATCTTCACTTTCGATGAGCCAACCAATAATGTATCGCATGAGAATATAGTTCAAGAACCTCCGATTGACATACTCTTTGAAAACCTTTTCGAAGAAGAACTCATGTGTTTGAATGAACCAACTAGGGATCATTTGGTTAATTATACATTTTCAGGTGAAAGTGTTGATTTAAGTTTTGAGGAGATCTATGAAACTGAGTTAGAATTCCTAGGCATTCATAATGAGGAAGTTCCAACTGAGAAGGGTGGTGGTGGTAAATTTTTGAATAATGATTGTGGCAATATGAGGGAGAAACACCTAAAGAAGGTGAGACTGGGGAGGCAGGAAGCTAAAATGACAAAACACTTGGCCTCCCCACTGTGCCCTATAAAGAGGACTCATTGGAATGATGGGAAGAGAGCTAGAGGGATAAGACTGAAAAAGCTCTAGGTATGGGTGAAACTTGATGTTGTACATATTTCTGTATAATATATGCATCTCTTTTACATTTCATTTCATGCATGTATACATTTCTTTCATACATTGGGGACAATGCATGAGATAAGTGTAGGGGAGGGTTCTAACATGACTGATATAAAAAAAAAACTTTTTGAAAGGGGTAAACAATATTTTGATATATTTTTTGTAAGAAATTAAGTCAATTTTAAGGAATAGGAGAATCATAATTAGGATTTCTTACACTTGGTCAAAACAAAAAAACTTGTTTGATTTTTAGGGTTAGGAAGAAAATTTGTGAAAGTAATTTAGTCTTGATACTTACCTTGATGACATATGCACACAAAATACACTTACACACTTAGGGTTTAAAAACAGAGACTCTTATGCCTTTTAATAAAAAATAAAAAAAGAAAAACGAGTCTAATTATTGATTAGCTAGGTGCTTTGGCCTAAGCAAGCCTTAGTATTTATGCAAAAGATAATTAGATAAGTTTGAAAAAAAAAGAAAAAAAAGAAAAAGAAAAAAATGTGTATCTTCTGATTAAGCTGGGTATTTATGCCTCATGAAGCATAGGTACTCACGCCTAAAAGGGATACATCATATAAAAATCTTAGTTTCGTGGCCTTATCTGCTCGAGTGTTTAAGTCCTTAGGGGTGTTTTCTCACCTGGTGCCCTAAAACTGTCCGGTTTGGGTGTCACCGACTGAATGCTCGTTACATGGGCAGATTAGAAAGCCTAATGAAATTGAGGAATAAATTTTACCAAAAATAAATAAATATAAGGCATAGGAGTTAATGTTGAAGAACCCTTAGTAAACTTCACAATCACGATGGTGCATACGACTCAGGGTAAATTAATAGACTAGATGAGAAGTACAATTTGACTCCTTACTTTAATTGATGACATGTTTTTGAATAGAGACTAAGTTTAGGAATGAAAGATTTGATATTCCTATAACTTATAGATTACTTAAGCTCTCACAAATATACTTTAAATATTTTCTCCTTCAAAAAAAAATGCTTTTCGAAAATACTAACTTTTTTCTCTTTCATTTCGGATTTTGTGGGTGTAATCCGCTGAAAACCCTCACGAGACAAAACTCGTCCTCTAGGGGAAACCTAAAGGTTTAACGGCTTGTTGCACATGCTCAGTGCAATCGAGTGACCTGCGAAAGTGGTCTAATAATCCTTAGCATAAGTTTAGTTGTTTTGCTCGAGGGCGAGCAAAAGATAAGTGTGGGGGTGTGATTAGTCACGTATATTGCATTTACATTGTCACCTTACCATACTTTTTAGCTAATAAATCCTATTAATAGTCTTCTTTTCCTTTGTTAAATGTATGCCCAAGTGCTAAAAGAAAAAAAGAAAAAAACAAAGCCCAATAGCCTACCAAATTCTGATTAATTCAGAATAAATTTGAAATGAAGAAATCAGGGCAAAATCTTGGCATATAAGGAAGGTTGAGAAGAATCCTCCCTGTGGGTAAAATCTTGGCATATAAGGAAGGTTGAGAAGAATCCTCCCTTAATCAAGATGAAGAAATCAAGGCAAAATCTAGGCATATAAGGACGGTTGAGAAGAATCCTCCCTGTGGGCAAAATCTTGGCATATAAGGAAGGTTGAGAAGAATCCTCCCTGAATCAAGCACAATCAAAGGCTGTTTTGTCAACTTTTGAAGCAAAAACAAGAAAATCAGAAGAAGATACGGGAAATACATCAGACCAGGAGATCCCCAAATCTTCCTGAGATCTTCCCCTTTAGGTTTTTGCCTATAAATACTGGTTTCAGCAAAGAGAAAAGGAGCGAAGACTAGGATTAAGTTTTACATTTATTTTCTTAGGATTTAGGTTCTTTGTTAGCTAGAACAAGAGTTGTAATCTTACTTTTTAATTTGTAGTCCAGTTCAAAACTTGTGAGAGAGAGGACTGAGAGCTTGTACTTGAAAATTGAAGTGACAGCAATACAAAAGTCGAGCCAATTTCTTTTCCACTTGCAATACGGTATGGTTTGCATTATGTCTTTATTTTCTTCTTCGTTTTCCATGGATAACTAAACGTTTTTTCTGGGCTTGCTATCGAACTCTCTTTTGCTTTTCTTCTCCCCTGCTTTTAAAAGAAAAAAAGACCCGATGACTCATATGAATGCCTCACTTAAAAGCCTTTCTTTTTGAAAGTGTTCTCGAAGGCACATGAGGATGGGCTTAGATAGTTGAATTCACAACTCTTTCATGAACATCTCTCGAATCATTTTTAATTCATTCTTGCTTCTTCGTGCTTGATATTATAACATTCGATTCTACGATTTCTTGAAGAAAAAGACTCAACTCTTCTAACATCTTATGTGCTTTACTTAAAGCTTTCTAAAAGACAACTCTAAGTTTTGCAATTGATCATTTGAGGGACTTAACATTTAAGAGAAGAAAGAACAATTCAGTAGTGAGATAGTGAGCCCAGACCTTCTTTATTACTACAAACAACAAAACAATTTCCAAGTTTTCTATATCACTTTCTCCAAAATCTTTTCTAAAAATTGCAATTTTTCTTTCCTTCATCTCTTTCTCTCCATTCTCTTTTTCCTAAAAAATGAACACAACTCCTTGTTTCTAAACGATTCACCGAAAAGCTTTCATCGCGTCCCTCCTTGTGGACACGACCCGTTAGCCACAAGCTACACGGTATATTCTTAACTCATTGGTTGTTCTTTCTTTTAGCAATCAATACATATCCCATATTTTTCAAATTTATATATCCTGTCTTTATCATGTATCTCATAGCCTATGTTTGCCATATCACTTTTCAAATAATTACAAAATATTTAAAAATGAGTTTAATTTAAAATTTACCTGAAAATGTGTTTTTAGGCTAGGTCGGTCGGACCGGACCTTGTGGCCAATTTTGGCCATCAGTTTGTACATGATGTGCATGTTTGTCGGGCGACCGATCGGTCGACCGGTAAACCTAACGATCGGCCGAGCGGTTGACCGACTATCAGAGTTTTGTTGATCGTTGGTCTCGGTTGAGATCGGTTGACCGGGCAGTCGACCGAAGTCAATGGTTAGTTCAAAAAATTGAACTACCCGTCAACTGACCGGTCGACCGATGTTCAGACAGAGCTACAGTAACCGCTAGTTTTTAAAATCTGAAATTTTTAACTTATTCTCTAACGGATATTTTTTCCTTTTTTGGACCTAATCTCTTTCCTAATGACCTGATAAGCTATACTAAAGTGTTTATTACTTGCCTATATATATAGTTCATTTGGAGAGGATTAAAGATAGAGAAATTTTTTGATTTTAGGAAATATTTTGAAAATCAAGTTTATTCAAAAAAGAAAGTTTTCTAGTTTTCTTACTTCAAGTGCTCTCATTTTCAAACCAAATTTTGTAAGTATTCAGCTCTTAAATTTATTCATTTCAACTGAATTTTCTCTCTCACAAACTTTTAGAGCCTCACTTCTCATCATATACTATAGGAAGTTGTAAAATAGAGTATTTGTGACCTTTGTAGTCACCAAGCGCTTGTAAATCTCATTGACTTTATGCTACCTCTTTTGTAGAGGATTGAGAGTTTGAGTTGTGTACTCTGGTCTTGTATAAACCATTGTAGTTCTTTTGTGGAGGATCCTTTGTGAAAAGATCCTTAGTGGATAGTGAAATCCTTCACGCGGTGAAGGCGGGGACGTAGAGCTTTGTACTTAAATTTCAAAACGAAACACTTGTGTTTGCAATTACTTTCTCTCTTGCACTATTCTACTTGCTATTGCTTACACTTGTGTTTTACATTCATTTGTTGCTATTTATTGCTAGCATCATCCTTACTTGTCGATTTTCACTTTCTCAATCAAGAAGGCAATTGAGCACCTCAACTAATTGTTTAGGAGAATATAGAGAAAAAGTTCTAGAGCGCTTCATAAGTAATCTGGCTTCACTTCTTGATTTGAGTTGGCCATTTGCGTTATTCATTTTATAATTATTAGCATTTTCGTATTATTTGTCATTAGATTGGCACTACACCTATTCACCCCCCTCTAGGTCTACTTTAACTCCATACTTGAAGAAAAAACTCATTCACTCTTGAATGAATCTCTAGTGAGCATGATGGCTTCCATATGTGAGTAACACAAGATTTTACTTTGGTTTATTTCCAATCACATAGCTTGCAAGGGTATTACTTATCTATTCACGTTGGAAATAATCTCATATCTAGGGATTTTAGCATAGATTTTACCTTCCAATGATCGCTCTGGGCCAACAAAATCCATTCTACAATCATCATTAAGTATCCTTCTTGACTTGTGATTTATTCCATGGCATAACTTGGGATCCAAGGACAAATTTCAATTACTGATTCATTGCCTCGATCCCCTTTGCCCTGTCGCATGGCCTTGTTTCCTTGTATCACAACCTGGCCAATGCCAAGGAACGCCTTGACGAACTCCTTCAGAACCACCTGCACCATAAAAAAACTGACCGCGCACTCTCAGATCTGAATTGTCAAACACCAACTGGCCGCTGAGATCGAGAACCAACACCTTCACCAACATCATTGCCATATGCACCAATGCCTGCCCCTTTAAGGCCTTTACCTTTTCGCGCCAAGTCTTGCACCCCCTTGTGCCCTGGCAAAGGCCATGCCCCATGCTTGTGACTGAAGATATGCCAAGGTTGCATCCCTTCGAATCCACGCCATGCCCCAGTGCCCTGCTGCTGAGATTCATCTCCAAGGCAGTGCGCACCAGAGCCCCCTTGCCGAGATCCGTCTCCTTGGTCGCGAGCTCCAGGGCCCCTTGCCGACATCCATCTCCTTGTTCATGCACATTCGGGCCTGGCACGATGTGTGTCACGCCCCGCTTCCCAAAATACGTTAAAATGGAGACGTGACGCGAGTCGGTTATGCATATATGCAAGAAAAATCCCTCACGTATACGCGCTAAGCCTTAAGTAACCAGAAACAAGCTATATATCCTAACTATAATGAATCATGAAGTGATACAAGTAATCAAGCTGGTAAAATATAACAGAAAGTCACATAAAATGATTAGAGTAACATATAAATGCATATCGTCAACGGTAAATACACAAGAACAACCACTCGCATAAAATAACGCGGTTTCGGAACCGAATCGCCATCTGGTCTTCACTGCACGAACCAGTACTGATCTACGGATCATCCCATGGATCAGTCTTCGAATTGCCTAAGTATCGTGTCTACAACGAGCACGAATCCGAATCGGGTCAGGATCTCCTGCAACGGTCCGAATCTCACCAAACGAATCCGAAACACTGCAACACGCAACCAAACACATGAACTCACACAGACATACCCTCGTACACGTATACACTCCACAATATATACGCATAAACATACGTGTACACCCGCATATATACATATACAAGTATACACATACATACATACATACATACATACATACATACATACATACATACATACATACATACATACATATATATATATATATATATATATATATATATATATATATATATATATATATATATATTATATATATATAGACACACACACACACACATATATACAAACTAATAATCATGCATACCTACACGTATGTACGCTTATATACATACATACATCTATACATACTTATATATACATATGTACATACACTTACATGAATTAAAATACATAGACATGCACATCCATGCATAATTACATGCAAACCTTAACTCACGCACCCACAACACAAATAAACACTTCCAAATTATTACAAGTCTACCCTTACACATATAAATATAGAACTAACCTCGGGGCGATTTGTGGCGCGCCGACGGAGGCTCTGGTGGAGGCGTCGGGGGCTACGAAGGATGTCGTTGGATAGAGAATATCACCATGAAGGGCGTTGGTGCGTTCGCGCTCGCCGACGGCGATCAATAACGACAACGGAGAGATGAAAAATGGCTCGGAGTAAGATGTCTCCCACACCTGAAAATAACCCACTTGAATTAATACACACATAATATCATTCCCATGCATACAATTTTTAAAGAGAGAGGGATGTGCAGGGGGCTTACCCTGGCTGTTGGATCGGCCGTGGTTGCTGTGGAGCTCTGGGTTGCCGCGAATGTCCGACGACGGAGCAAGGAGGGAGAAGTGCTGCGGCCAAGGGGCTGCCAACGGGTGATGCTTGGACGCCTGGTGCTGTGGGTTCTCACGGCAGCCTGGGTTAGAGTAGGCCTATGCTTGGCCAGCCAAGAAGGAAAGGGTGGAGAGGCCATGCTGGTGCGCGTGCGGGAGGGCTCGGCAGGGGCACGCGGGGGCTCGGTAGGGACTCCGGGGATCTCGGGGGCGATGGGAAGTCGGCTGTTGGGGCTTCGGAGCTGCAGGCTGTGGAGGTTGTGGAGAGGCGCTGTTGTGCTGCTGGCACTCGGTTGGAGGGGGAATGCAAGTGGCACATGGCTGCCAACAAAGAGGGGAGGATGGAGATCTCGCGGCCTGCTAGTTGAGGTTGGCGTGGCGGTGCGTGTAGGGAGAAGAAAAGAAGATAGGGGGGTGATGGGATTAGTGCTTTGATTAGGGTTAAGTTTAGGATTATATAGGATGGGTTATTGGGTACGGGTTTGAGGGTATGGATCTAATGGGTATTAGGATATTGGATATTGGGTCTAGGCTAATGGGTTATGGGCTAGGAACAAGGGTTTAAGAATAGGAAGGAGAAAATAATAATAAGAACCATATTAATAAAAACATATGTATATACATCAATAATACTAATTATAACACAAAATAATAATTACTACAAAATAATACTAATAATTAACATTAACAAAAATCAATAATAATATTCACATTAACTAATATTAATAATGGTAAATAAATACAACAACGAAATTAACAATAATATAGTAAACACTAATAATAATAATTAACAATAAACATAGAAATAACTAAAATAATATTAATAATATTAATAATAATATCTCTACTAATATTAATAAGAAATAATAATAATTATAATGAAATAATAATAGCAATTAATAATAAGAATAATAATAGAAATAATAGTGATAGTAACTAAAAATATTGAAAATTAATAATGGTAATAATATATAAAGCTAAAATACCATTTACTATCTTAAAAATAATTTTCATATTTAATAATAATAATAATCACAAGAAAGAAAATAATAATTTAAGTTGATTAAATAAATAATCAGTAAATCAAAAAAATACTTTAGAAAAATAAAAATACAGTATTTCTAATTAGGGATATTACATTCTTCCCACCTTATAAAAATTTCATCTCTGAAATTCAATAGGGCAGGGAATAATAAAAACGATTAAAAATCAAGGGAGAAGACAAACAAACGTCACGTTGCTTCTCAGCACATCATAAATCCACCATGCTTTCGCTACGTTACTCTGATTCTGCTACCGACTTCAGCAAGGAGTAACCAATCTGAAGAGACAAAGACCAGAAAATAGAATCGAGAAGATTGATAGAGATCAAGATGGAATCCAAAGTACTCTAGAAGAAGATATATAATCAGGGAGATCAAAATATCAAAGAGATGAGCTTTCAAAGGGAGGACGACCAACTTCAAATGAACTGAATGTCAAATAGATAGTATATGTATATTACAGTGTAACTATAACTTGTTTCAAGTTACTGTTAAGAACTAGGTCTCTTACGAAACAAAAGTCAAAGATTCAACATCGCAAGTCGAAAACCTAGGCTCTGATACCAAGAAAATCATGTCATGCCCCGCTTCCCAAAATACGTTGAAGCGGAGACGGGACGCGAGTCGACGATGCATATACGCAAGGAAAATCCCTCACGTATACGCGCTAAGCCTTAAGTAACCTGAACAAGCTACATATCCTAACTATAATGAATCATGAAGTGATACAAGTAATCAAACGGGTGAAATATAACAAAAAGTCACATAAAATGATAAGAGTAACATATAAATGCATATCGTCAACGGTAAATACACAAGTACAAACACTCACATAAAATTACGCGATTTCGGAACTGAATCGCCGTCTGGTCTTCACTGCACGAACCAGTACTGATCTACGGATCATCCCATGGATCGGTCTTCGAATCGCTTATGTATCGGGTCCACAACGAGCACGAATCCGAATCGGGTCCGGATCTCCTACAACGGTCCAGATCTCACCAAACGAATCCGAAACACTGCAACACGCAACCAAATACATGAACTCACACAAACATACCCTCGTACACGTATACACTCCACAATATATACACATAAACATACATGTACACCCGCATATATACGTATACAAGTATACACATACATACCCCTCTATACATACATATATTTACATATATACAAACTAATAATCATGCATACCTACACGTATATACACTTATATACATACATACATCTATACATACTTATATATACATATGTACATACACTTACATGAATTAAAATACATAGACATGCACATCCATGCATAATTACATGCAAACCTTAACTCACGCACCCACAACACAAATAAACACTTCCCAATTATTACACGTCTACCCTTACACATATAAATATAGAACTAACCTCGGGGCGATTTGTGGCGCGCCGACGGAGACTCTGGTGGAGGCGTCGGGGGCTACGGAGGATGTCGTTGGATAGAGAATAACATCATGAAGGGCGTGGGTGCGTTTGCGCTCGCCGACGGCGATCAATAACGACAACGGAGAGACGAAAAATGGCTCGGAGTAAGATGTCTCCCACACGTGAAAATAACCCACTTGAATTAATACACACATAATATCATTCCCATGCATACAATTTGTAAAGAGAGAGGGATGTGCAGGGGGCTGACGCTGGCTATTGGATCGGCCGTGGTTGCTGTGGAGATCTGGGTTGCCGCGGATGTCCGACGACGGAGCAAGGAGGGAGAAGTGCTGCGGCCAAGGGGCTACCAACGGGTGATGCTTGGACGCCTGGTGCTGTGGGTTCTCACGGCAGCCTAGGGTAGAGGAGGCCTGGTGCTTGGCCGGCCAAGAAGGAAAGGGTGGAGAGGCCATGCTGGTGCGCGTGCGGGAGGGCTCGGCAGGGGCACGCGGGGGCTCGGTAGGGACTCCGAGGATCTCGGGGGTGATGGGAGTCGGCTGTTGGGGCTTCGGAGCTGCAGGCTTTGAAGGTTGTGGAGGGGCGTTGTCGTGCTGCCGGCGCTGTCGTTGGAGGGGGAGTGCAAGAGGCACATGGCTGCCAACAAAGAGGGGAGGATGGAGATCTCGCGGCCTGCTAGTTGAGGTTGGCGTGGCGGCGCGTGTAGGGAGAAGAAAAGAAGATAGGGGGGTGATGGGATTAGTGCTTTGATTAGGGTTAAGTTTAGGATTATATAGGATGGGTTATTGGGTACGGGTTTGAGGGTATGGATCTAATGGGTATTAGGATATTGGATATTGGGTCTAGGCTAATGGGTTATGGGCTTGGAACAAGGGTTTAAGAATAGGAAGGAGAAAATAATAATAAGAACCATATTAATAATAACATATGTATATACATCAATAATACTAATTATAACACTAAATAATAATTACTACAAAATAATAATAATAATTAACATTAAAAAAAATCAATAATAATAATATTCACATTAACTAATATTAATAATGGTAAATAAATACAACAACGAAATTAACAATAATATAGTAAACACTAATAATAATAATTAACAATAAACATAGTAATAACTAAAATAAAATTAATAATATTAATAATAATATCTCTACTAATATTAATAAGAAATAATAATAATCATAATGAAATAATAATAGCAATTAATAATAAGAATAATAATAGAAATAATAGTGATAGTAACTAAAAATATTGAAAATTAATAATGGTAATAATATATAAAGCTAAAATACCATTTACTATCTTAAAAATAATTTTCATATTTAATAATAATAATAATCACAAGAAAGAAAATAATAATTTAAGTTGATTAAAAAAAATAATCAGTAAATCAAAAAATACTTTAGGAAAATAAAAATACAGTATTTCTAACTAGGGATATTACATTCTTCCCACCTTATAAAAATTTCGTCTCTGAAATTCAATAGGGCAGGGAATAATAAAAACGATTAAAAATCAAGGGAGAAGTCAAACAAACTTCACATTGCTTCTCAGCACATCATAAATCCACCATGCTTTCACTGCGCTACTCTGATTCTGCTACCGACTTCAGCAAGGAGTAACCAATCTCAAGAGACAAAGACCATAAAATAGAATCGAGAAGATTGATAGAGATCAAGATGGAATCCAAAGTACTCTAGAAGAAGATATATAATCAGGGAGATCAAAAGATCAAAGAGAAGAGCTTTCAAAGGGAGGACGGCCAACTTCAAATGAACTGAATGTCATAATAGATAGTATATGTATATTACAATGTAACTATAACTTGTTTCAAGTTACTGTTAAGAACTAGGTCTCTTACGAAACAAAAGTCAAAGATTCAACATCGCAAGTTGAAAACCTAGGCTCTGATACCAAGAAAATCATGTCACGTCCCGCTTCCCAAAATACGTTGAAGCGGAGACATGACGCGAGTCGGCGATGCATATATGCAAGGAAAATCCCTCACGTATACGCGCTAAGCCTTAAGTAACCCGAACAAGCTACATATTCTAACTATAATGAATCATGAAGTGATACAAGTAATCAAACTGGTAAAATATAACAAAAAGTCACATAAAATGACAAGAGTAACATATAAATGCATATCGTCAATGGTAAATACGCAAGTACAAACACTCACATAAAATGACGGAGTTTCGGAACTGAATCGCCGTCTGGTCTTAACTGCACGAACCAGTACTGATCTACGGATCATCCCATGGATCGGTCTTCGAATCGCTTATGTATCGGGTCGACAACGAGCACGAATCCAAATCGGGTCCGGATCTCCTGCAACGGTCCAGATCTCACCAAACGAATCCGAAACACTGCAACACGCAACCAAACACATGAACTCACACAAACATACCCTCGTACACGTATACACTCCACAATATATACGCATAAACATACATGTACACCCGCATATATACGTATACAAGTATACACATACATACACCTCTATACATACATATATTTACATATATACAAACTAATAATCATGCATACCTATACGTATATACGCTTATATACATACATACATCTATTCATACTTATATATACATATGTACATACACTTACATGAATTAAAATACATAGACATGCACATCCATGCATAATTACATGCAAACCTTAACTCACGCACCCAGAACACAAATAAACACTTCCCAATTATTACAAGTCTACCCTTACCCATATAAATATAGAACTAACCTCGGGGAGATTTGTGGCGCGCCGACGGAGGCTCTGGTGGAGGCGTCGGGGGCTACGGAGGATGTCGTTGGATAGAGAATATCACCATGAAGGGCGGGGGTGCGTTCGCGCTCGCCGACGGCGATCAATAACGACTACGGAGAGACGGAAAATGGCTCGGAGTAAGATGTCTCCCACACATGAAAATAACCCACTTGAATTAATACACACATAATATCATTCCCATGCATACAATTTGTAAAGAGAGAGGGATGTGCAGGGGGCTCACGCTGGCTATTGGATCGGCCGTGGTTGCTGTGGAGCTCTTGGTTGCCGCGGATGTCCGACGATGGAGCAAGGAGGGAGAAGTGCTGCGGCCAAGGGGCTGCCAACGGGTGATGCTTGGGCGCCTGGTGCTGTGGGTTCTCACGGCAGCCTGGGGTAGAAGAGGCCTGGTGCTTGGCCGGCCAAGAAGGAAAGGGTGGAGAGGCCATGCTGGTTCGCGTGCGGGAGGGCTCGGCAGGGTCACGCGGGGCTCGGTAGGGACTCCGGGGATCTCGGGGGTGATGGGAAGTCGGCTGTTGGGGCTTCGGAGCTGCAGGCTGTGGAGGTATGGAGGGGCGCTGTCGTGCTGCCGGCACTCGGTTGGAGGGGGAGTGCAAGAGGCACATGGCTGCCAACAAAGAGGGGAGGATGGAGATCTCGCGGCCTGCTAGTTGAGGTTGGCGTGGCGGCGCGTGTAGGGAGAAGAAAAGAAGATAGGGGGTGATGGGATTAGTGCTTTGATTAGGGATAAGTTTAGGATTATATAGGATGGGTTATTGGGTACAGGTTTGAGGGTATGAATCTAATAGGTATTAGGATATTGGATATTGGGTCTAGGCTAATGGGTTATGGGCTAGGAACAAGGGTTTAAGAATAGGAAGGAGAAAATAATAATAAGAACCATATTAATAATAACATATGCATATACATCAATAATACTAATTATAACACTAAATAATAATTACTTCAAAATAATTAACATTAACAAAAATCAATAATAATAATATTCACATTAACTAATATTAATAATGGTAAATAGTAACAACAACGAAATTAACAATAATATAGTAAACACTAATAATAATAATTAACAATAACATAGTAATAACTAAAATAATATTAATAATATTAATAATAATATCTCTACTAATATTAATAAGAATAATAATAATAATCATAATGAAATAATAATAGCAATTAATTATAAGAATAATAATAGAAATAATAGTGATAGTTAATAAAAATATTGATAATTAATAATGGTAATAATATATAAAGCTAAAATACCATTTACTATCTTAAAAATAATTTCCATATTTAATAATAATAATAATCACAAGAAAGAAAATAATAATTTAAGTTGATTAAAAAAATAATCAGTAAATCAAAAAAAATACTAAGAAAATAAAAATACAGTATTTCTAATTAGGGATATTACATTCTTCCCACCTTATAAAAATTTCGTCCCTGAAATTCAAGAGGACAAGGAATAGTAAAAAGAATTAAAATCAAGGGAGAAGACAAACAAATCTCACGTTGCTTCTCAGCAGATCATAAATGCACCACGCTTCCGCTGCGCTGCTCTGATTCTGCTACCGACTTCAGCAAGGAGTAACCAATCAATCTCAAGAGACAAATACCAGAAAATAGAATCGAGAAGATTGATAGAGATCAAGATGGAATCCAAAGTACTCTAGAAGAAGATATATAATCAGGGAGATCAAAAGATACAAGAGATGAAATTTCAAAGGGAGGACGGCCAATTTCAAATGGACTGAATATTATAATGGATAGTATATGTATATTACAGTGTAACTATAACTTGTTTCAAGTTACTGGTAAGAACTAGGTCTCTTACGACACAAAAGTCAAAGATTCAACATCGCAAGTTGAAAACCTATGCTCTAATACCAAGAAAACCCTGTTACGCCCCGCTTCTCAAAATATGCTGAAGCAGAGACGTGACGCAAGTCAGCGATGCATATACGCAAGGAAAATCCCTCACGTATACGCGCTAAGCCTTAAGTAACCTAAAACAAGCTATATATCCTAACTATAATAAATCATGAAGTGATACAAGCAATCAAACTGGTAAAATATAACAGAAAGTCACATAAAATGATAAGAGTAACATATAAATACATATCGTCAACGGTAAATACACAAGTACAAACACTCACATAAAATGACGCGGTTTTAGAACTGAATCGCCGTCTGGTCTTCACTGTACGAACCCGTACTGATCTACGGATCATCCCATGGATCGGTCTTCGAATCGCTTATGTATCGAGTCCACAACGAGCACGAATCCGAATCGGGTCCGGATCTCCTGCAACGGTCTGGATCTCACCAAACGAATCCGAAACACTGCAACACGCAGCCAAACACATCAACTCACACAAACATTCCCTCGTACACGTATACACTCCACAATATATACGCATAATCATACATGTACACCCGCATATATACATATACAAGTATACACATACATATATATACATATATACAAACTAATAATCATGCATACCTACACGTATATACGCTTATATGCATACATACATCTATACATACTTATATATACATATGTACATACACTTACATGAATTAAAATACATAGACATGCACATCCATGCATAATTACATGCAAACCTTAACTCACGCACCCACAACACAAATAAACACTTCTCAATTATTACAAGTCTACCCTTACACATATAAATATAGAACTAACCTCGGGGCGATTTGTGGCGCGCCGACGGAGGCTCTGGTGGAGGCGTCGGGGGCTACGGAGGATATCGTTGTGTAGAGAATATCACCATGAAGGGCGTGGGTGCGTTCGCGCTCGCCGACGGCGATCAATAACGACACACGGAGAGACTGAAAATGGCTCGGAGTAAGATGTCTCCCACACATGAAAATAACCTACTTAAATTAATACACACATAATATCATTCCCATGCTTACAATTTGTAAAGAGAGAGGGATGTGCAGGGGGCTCACGCTGGCTGTTGGATCGACCGTGGTTGCTGTGGAGCTCTGGGTTGCGGCGGATGTCCGACGACGGAGCAAGGAGGGAGAAGTGCTGCGGCCAAGGGGCTGCCAATAGGTGATGCTTGGACGCCTGGTGCTGTGGGTTCTCATGGCAGCCTGGGGAAGAGGAGGCCTAGTGCTTGGCCGGCCAAGAAGGAAAGGGTGGAGAGGCCATGCTGGTGCGCGCGCGGGAGGGCTCGGTAGGGGCACGCGGGGGCTCGGTAGGGGCTCCAGGGATCTCGGGGGTGATGGGAAGTCGGCTGTTGGGGCTTCGAAGCTGCAGGCCGTGGTTGTTGTGGAGGGGCGCTGTACTGCTGCCGGCACTCGGTTGGAGGGGGAGTGCGAGAGGCACATGGCTGCCAACAAAGAGGGGAGGATGGAGATCTCGCGGCCTGCTGGTTGAGGTTGGTGTGGCGGCGCGTGCAGGGAGAAGAAAAGAAGATATGGGGTGATGGGATTAGTGCTTTGATTAGGGTTAAGTTTAGGATTATATAGGATGGGTTATTGGGTACAGGTTTGAGGGTATGGATCTAATGGGTATTTGGATATTGGATATTGGGTCTAGGCTAATGGGTTATGGGCTAGGAACAAGGGATTAGGAATAGGAAGGAGAAAATAATAATAAGAACCATATTAATAATCACATATTTATATGCATCAATAATACTAATTATAACACTAAATAATAATTACTACAAAACAATAATAATTAACATTAACAAAAATCAGCACTAATAATATTCACATTAACTAATATTAATAATGGTAAATAATAACAACAACGAAACTAACAATAATATAGTAAACAATAATAATAATAATTAACAATAAACATAGTAATAACTAAAATATTATTAATAATATTAATAATAATATCTCTACTAATATTAATAAGAAATAATAATAATCATAATGAAATAATAATAGCAATTAATAATAAGAATAATAATAGAAATAATAATGATAAGTAACTAAAAATATTGATAATTAATAATGGTAATAATATATAAAGCTAAAATACCATTTACTATCTTAAAAATAATTTTCATATTTAATAATTATAATAATCACAAGAAAGAAAATAATAATTTAAGTTGATTAAAAAAAATAATCAGTAAATCAAAAAATACTTAAGGAAAATAAAAATACAGTATTTCTAATTAGGGATATTACAATGTGGTTGTGTGTTCCATGGCCTTGCCAAGCTTCATCAGATCTAGCAGCACCCAAACCATTATTCTTTTGCTTATGAGATCGTACAGTCGTCCATCTCTTCTCTGTACCCAGAACATCTGTGTTTAGATCTCGATCTACGCCCAAACCATCTTCATCTTTGCTGGTTTCTCTATATGCAGCCTAAGCGCCAATGGGATTAGAAACCCTAGCCACCCCATGGAGAGGACTATGTGTGTATGCTTGTGTTAGAGGAAGGTGGTGGGGGTGCGCAGGGAAGGAATTGTGCATACATGCATTACATGTTAAAGGTGTTGTGTTTGTGTGATACATGTATATAAATTTACTAATATGAATAATAATTATCATGAGTTCAGTAAGAAAAAAGATATTAGCTATTTAGTATGTTGTGAGCTTCTATGTACAAAGTGTTAAGATGAATTTAGATAATATATACATTCAGTGAAATACGAGATATTATTACAAGAGGCTAATAAAATTAAATTGCTGAGTGAATCGGACTTTTTTCGATTTATAAATAGAATCACTAGAATATCTATTCTGATTGCTTCGTTTTATTGATCATCAAGCTCCTATTTATCTTCTCCAATTCATGTTCAAGTTTATTACCTGATGCACAAATTATGCTTTATATTGTTATTGCATATCACTTCTTGGATTCCTTATATGACTTTACTCATTAAGTTGTCGAGCTCACGCTTTTATATTAATAATATTTTCAGGTCATGATAAGGGTAAACGCCCAGCTTAAAGCTTTGTAGGCATTTCTTTTGGAATCATATGGAGAATCAATCATGTGAAAATTAATTATGTTTTGTCACCTTTGAATAGTTCATACTTGTATATATAAATATTAAGTTGACATGTATGCTATGTAATATATGTTAGACTTGTGAGTTAGATAGTTCGATCTTGGTATATAGAGATATATGTGTGGTTATTGTTCTTTAAGTTGGCGTTGAATATAGTTATTGCATTGTTATTGAGAATGCCGAGAGGGGTACTCTCGAGCTTATATATATTATTATTGTTAATAGCCGAGACTTTGATCTTGAGGATGTGATAAGTATGTCGCTTATGACTTAAATTATATAATTATAATTCAAGGCACTGTAGTACTTACAGAGGACATGCTATCAAAATTTAAAAGAAAATTATATATTATTACATGGTTCGAGGATATTAGTAATTGGGACCATTACAAGGCCACCCTCATCTTCCTTTGTTAGTGTCACCATCATCAACACAACATCAACTTTCTTCTTTTCTACCATCATTAGCATGACATATGTCATTGTCTTTATCATGACTACAAGCATGACATCATGTCATTCTCTCTATCAAGACTATAATCACCACCCTAATCATATCCACAATCATGAACCACCTTCATTATAACTCCCTGCACCACACTTAGAATTCAAAATTTCATCTAAGTTTGAACCATACATCCTTATTTCAAATGTCACCCTCCTCTTCAGGTGGAAGAGCCTTGTCTACAAAGATTACTTTCTCGACTTTCTTGTCTTTGTCTTTGGCGAGGCTTGTTGGGGTTGAGGGTGGGAAAGCATGAAACAAGCCCTTCTCTGCGAGGCTTTGCTTCCTCGTTTTGCTTGCCTCTGCCTAAGTTTTTTTTTTTTTTTTGAGGGGGGGTGTCGTGTTTGAGGGGATAGAATATTTCATTGCATTCACTGCAGAATTTGTTTGTTTGAATAAGAATATTATACTTTTCTTTTATGAAAACATACGCTAATATAATACTGTCATGTAAGTTCAACTAAAAGCAATAATTGCGGAGGGAGAAACCTTGTAACATTGAATTCTTTTATTTAGGACCATGGCAACAGAAAAGATATCACATGAAGAGCTCTCACAAATATCACTCTGCACGGATCTCAAAGTAGAAATTAATCTTTTATGTGTGAAAAAAGATTCTTTTACTGATAAAAGGTAATTTTTACAGATAAGACTTATTCTGGGATCCGTGTAATGGGACATTTGTCTCCTCTATTTTCTCCCTTGAGAATTTCCTAAAGGAAGCTTCCTATGTGTTTCCTTAGGATATTAAATAGCATACATCTAAAACTTAACCTTCTATACTATAATAAAATTTCACATACACCCCCTACAGTTACATGGTCCATAAAAGGACATATGTAATCATGTAACTCCTCTTATACTTAACTGTCTTTTCGAATCCACCACTAGGCTCACCTCATCTTCCTTTATTAGTGTCACCACAATTACAATAACATCAACTTTCTCTTTTTCTTTCATCATCAGCCAGACAGCTTGTCATTCTCTCTATCTCAACTACAAGCATGACACTATGCCATTCTTTCCATAACGACTAGAATCACCACCGTAAAAATTTTCACAATCATAAACCATATTCATTATCACTTCCTCCACCACACCTGGTTTAATTCAAAATTTTGTCTAAGTTTGAACCCTACAACCTTACCTCAAACATCTTCCTCTTCCTTAGGTGTAAGAACCTTGTCTATGAAGCTTCGCTTTCTTGTCTTTCTTGCCTTTGGCTAAGCTTATCGAGGGGAGGGTGTGGGAGAGCACAAAAAAAAGTCTTATCTAGGAGGCTCTGCTTGCCTCTAGTGAGGCTCGCAAGGGGAAGAGAATTGAGGGGATAGAATATTTCATTGCGCTAACTATAGGAATTTGTCTGTTTCAATAAAAATATCGTAGTTTCCTTTTATTAATGCATTTGTTAATACAATATCACCACGTAAGCTCAATTAAAAGCGATAGTTGCGGAGGGAAAAACCTTGTAACCCTGAATAGTTCTTTTATTTAGGATCATAACAAGCAACAGATGAAAAGCTTTCATTAAAAAAAAATCCATATGAAGGTAGGAGATTGAGAAAATATCCCTCCATATGGATCTCAAAGTAGGAAATTAATCTCTTATGCTGTGAAAAAAGATTCTCTTACTGTTAAAAAGGTAACTTTTACGGATGAGACTTATTTTAGGGTCCATGTTGTGGGGCACTTGTCTCATCTCTTTTCTTCCTTGAGGACTTTCGAAAGGAAGCTTCCTGTGTGTTTTTTGGGATAGGAAAAATATTTGTGTTACATTAGGAACTTAACTTTCTATACAATAAAAAAACTACACTTATGTCTCCTGCAGTTACATGGTTACATTTTCACAAAAAGGGACACGTGTAGATCTCACAACTCCCCTTATAGTTAACTCTCTTTTTGAAATCCAACACTAGGCACATCTCATCTTCTTTTATTAGTGTCATCACTATCACCATAAAATCAACTTTCTCCTTGTTTGCCACCAACCTAACATGTCATTCCCTCTATCACAAGTACAAGCATGACACCATGCTTTTCTCTCTGTCACGACTACAATCACCACCATAATCATATCCACAATCATAAACCGCCTTCATTATCACTTCCTTCACCACTTCTGGTTTGATTCAAAAATATTTTAAGTTTGAACCTTACACAACCTTTTCTCAAACATCTCCCTCCTCCTCAAGTGGAAGAGCCTAGTCTGCGAAGCTTTGATTTCTTGTCTTACTTGACTTTGGCTAAGGTTGCTGGGGTGGGGTGCAACAACATGAAACAAGCCTTATCTATGAGCATTTGTTCCTCATCTTGCTTGCCTCTACTGAGCCAGGGGAGGTGCGGATTTGAGGGAAAGAATATTTCATTGTATTAACTATATGAAGTTGTCAAGTAGTTTCCTTTTATTAAAGAGTCCACTAATATAATGTTGCCATGTAACTTCAAGCAAAAACAAAAAAAGTATTGTTTTATTTTGGACCATGGCAAGCAAGAGATAAAGTACTAATCAAGGGAGAATGATCACATGAAGAGCCCTCGTTATAAATTTCCTTAAGAAGATAGGAGATGGGGACAATATCCCTTTGCATGAATCTCAAAGTTGGAAATTAATCTTTTACATGTGGAAAAAGATTCTCTTACTGCTTAAAAGGAAATTTTTATCGATAAGACTTATTTTGGGATTTGTGTTGTGGGACACATGTCTTATCTCTTTTTTACCCTTAAGAATTTTCTAAAGGAAGCTCTTTATTGTTGTAAAACTCCGAGAAATATAACACCAAAAACAGAGAATTCTAGAGACAGAGTAGAAGTAAAAATTCTTATTAATTCTGAATTTTGTGTACATTGAAATGAATCAGGAAGGGCCTATTTATAGGAAAACCTTGGGGGCACTATGCAGTCGCTTGCGTCATCGCTTGCATCAGCGCATAGTAAACCCATTAATGATGCACAGTAGATTTGATGGGAGAGTTGACGGGAGGGACAGCCACCATTGTGGACTTTGTTAACACTCCCCCTTGGCTGTCCACCATACATGATGTCTCATTAAAAACCTTGCTAGGAAAACCCAGTGGGACAAAACCATAGCGAAGGGAAAAAGAGTACATCATTTCTGTATACGTGTTCTATGCTGCCTCGTTAAAAACCTTACCAGGAAAACCCTGTGGGACAAAACCATAGTAAGGGAAAAAGAGTGCAGCCACGTAAGCTCCCCCTCAAGTTGACATGAGTAGTTCTTCTTCATAAATCTCGCTTATGACGCATCCCAATATCATGAATAAGCTTTCTGAAAGTTGTAGGGGGAAGTGCCTTTGTAAAGAGATCTGCCACATTATCACTTGAACGGATATACTGAATAGTAATTTGCTTATCCTTTTCAAGCTCTTGGCTAAATGAGAAGAACTTTGGGGGTATATGCTTGGTACGGTCGCTTTTGATGAAACCTTCCTTCATTTGAGCGACGCATGCAGCATTGTCTTCAAACAGTATTGTTGGATCTCTGTTGACTGGTAATCCACAAGTTTCTTGGATGTGTTGAGTTACAGACCTTAGCCATACACATTCTCGGCTTGCTTCATGGAGTGCTATGACTTCAGCATGATTAGAAGAAGTGGCAATAAGTGTCTGCTTTTGTGAACGCCAAGAGATCGCTGCACCTCCACATGTGAATACATATCCTGTTTGAGACTTGGCTTTATGTGGATCTGACAAATAACCTGCATCTGCATAACCAGTTATTTCTTGTTTTGATCCTCTGGAATAAAACAAACCAAAGTTAGTTGTTCCTCGAAGATAACGAAATACATGTTTAATACCATTCCAATGTCTCCGTGTAGGAGATGAGCTAAATCTTGCTAATAAGTTAGTAGCAAATGCTATATCTGGTCGGGTACAATTAGCCAGATACATAAGAGCTCCAATTGCACTTAGGTATGGTACTTCAGGACCAAGAACCTCTTCATTATCTTCGCGAGGGCGAAATGGATCTTTTTCCACATTCAATGATCTAACAACCATTGGAGTGCTCAAAGGGTTTGCTTTATCCATGTTAAAGCGTTTTAAGACCTTTTCAGTATAATTTGATTGATGCAAAAGTATTCCACTTTGAAAGTGCTCAATCTGTAAACCAATACAATATTTAGTTTTTCCAAGGTCTTTCATTTCAAATTCATTCTTTAAATATATCATTGCTTCTAGGATCTCTTTGTGAGTCCCAATAATATTTAAATCATCAACATATACAGCAATGATAATGAATCCGGATGTTGTTTTCTTTATAAAAACACATGGGCATATAGGATTATTTACATATCCTTCTTTTAATAAATACTCGCTTAAGCGTTTATACCACATGCGCCCTGATTGTTTTAACCCATATAACGATCTTTACAATTTGATCGAATATAATTCTTTGGGTTTTGAACTTAATGCTTCAGGCATTTTAAATCCTTCAGGGATTTTCATATAAATATCGCTATCAAGCGATCCATATAAATAAGCTGTAACAACATCCATAAGACGCATTTCTAATTTTTAGAAACTGCTAGGCTGATTAAATATCTAAACGTAATTGCATCCATTACTGGAGAATACGTTTCTTCATAATCAATTCCAGGTCTTTGCGAAAAACCTTGAGCAACAAGTCGAGCTTTATATCTTACAATCTCGTTTTTCTCATTGCGTTTTCGTACAAAGACCCATTTGTATCCTACTGGCCTCACGGCTTCAGGCGTGAGGATAATAGGCCCAAATACTTTGCGCTTATTAAGCGAACTCAATTCAGCCTGTATAGCGTCTTTCCACTTTGTCCAATCAGGTCTATTTTGGCATTCAGTGACGGATCTTGGTTCAGGATCCTCACTTTCGTTAACAATATCACATGCTACGGAATAGAAAAATATTTCATCTATATTTTCTATCTTATTGCGATTCCATAATCCTCCTGTATTGACATAATCAATAGAGATTTCATGATTTTCTATATCTTCAGGATTTTTCATCTCTTGATTTGTCTTATTTTGTGTTTCTTCTGGAACACATTCTTGCTTATTTTGTGTTTCTTCTGGAACACATTCTTGCACATTGGGGTCATCGTGCTTATCTGCTCCTTTTCTTTTTCAAGGATTTTTATCTTTGGAACCGATTGGTCTACCACGCTTCAGGCGTGTCTTAGACTCATGAGTGACTTCATTCTCGGGTTGTCCTTTTGGGATTTCAATCCGAGCAGGAGCATTTACAGCTGGTATATATGATTTAGTCACTCTTTTTGTATCAGTGAACGCATCTGGCAATTGATTTGCTATTTCTTATAAGTGCATAATCTTTTGCACTTCTGTCTCACATTGTCTTGTGTGAGGATCAAGATGCAATAAGGATGGTTCACTCCATGTAATCTCTTTCTCCAGCTGTTTCTTTTCTCCCCCTAATGCTGGGAAAATTGCCTCATTGAAGTGGCAATCGGCAAATCGAGCCGTAAAAACATCGCCGGTTTTAGGCTCAAGATATCTTATAATAGAAGGAGATTCATAGCCTACATATATTCCCAGTCTCCTTTGAGGACCCATCTTTGTACGTTGTGGTGGAGAAATTGGTACATATACCGCACAGCCAAAATTCTAAGATGGGAAATATTTGGTTCTTGACCAAATGCTAATTGTAGAGGGGAGTACTCATGATATGCACTTGGTCTGATGCGAATTAATGCTGCAGCATGTAAAACTGCATGACCCCATACAGAAATAGGAAGTTTTGTTCTCATTATTAATGGTCTAGCAATAAGTTGGAGGCGCTTAATCAGCGACTCAGCCAAACCATTTTGTGTATGTACATGGGCAACAGGATGTTCAACAACTATTCCAATAGACATACAATAATCATTAAACGCCTGAGACGTAAACTCACCAGCATTGTCAAGTCTAACTCTCTTGATTGTATAATCAGGAAATTGTGCCCTTAATCTAATTATCTGAGCAAGAAATCTCACAAATGCCACATTGCGAGTTGACAATAAACAAATGTGTGACCATCTACTAGAGGCATCTATCAATACCATAAAATATCTAAATGGTCCACACAATGGATGTATAGGCCCACAGATATCACCTTGGATACGTTCAAGGAATGTAGGTGATTCTGTTTTTATTTTAGCTGGTGATGGCCTTGTGATTAATTTTCCTAGAGAACAAGCCTCACATGGAATTTTACTAACTTGAAGGATCTTCTGGCCCTTTAATGTATGTCCATGTGAATTCTCAATAATTCTTCGCATCATCATTGAACCAGGATGACCTAAACGATCATGCCACAGAGTTACTGTCTCTGTATCCTCTTTAACTACCATATGTGATTCTATCACATTTATATATGTATAATGCAATCCTGAGGAAAGCTTTGGTAGTTTTCTAGTATGTACTTCTTACCTGATATATAAGTAGTAAGATACATATACTTCATATTTTCTTCAGTTGCAGACTGAGTATCATATCCATGAAGATATATATCATTAAAACTCAACAAATTTCTTTTGGATTTTGGTGAAAACAAAGCATCTTTTATGAAAAACTTTGTTCCATTTGGCAATATGAAGCTGGCTTTACCAGTCCCTTCAATCAAGTCTACAGGACCTGATATTGTATTGATGATTGCCTTTGTTTGTTTTAATTCAGAGAAGTACCTTTTATATTTGAGAATAGTATGTGTTGTACCGCTATCCGGTATGCAAATCTCTCCACTTTTGGTCTTGACTTCATCATTAGAATAATCCATATCAAGCTTCATGCAAAAAAATAAATAATTTGGTGAGAATAAAATTTGAAATATATTAAGTGAAATATTTCATTCAAAGATAGATTTGAAAATTACAAATAACAAAGTATAATAATACAATCATATGTCTAATTATCACCAATATCATGATGGATAGGAAGATCAACAAAATCATCAGTAAAATCCGAAGCATCAAGATGAGTTGAATCATCCATAGGATCATCATGTTCAGTGAAATTCACTTCTTTCTCTTTTCCTTTCAAGGATGTTTTGTAGAGCTTGCAAAGGTGCTCCGGTGTTCGGCACACTCTAGCCCAGTGTCCTTTGGAGCCACATTTGTAACAGGAATCTTCAGGATTCCGAAGAGAACTTTCACGAACATCTTTTCCTTTTTCATGTCTTTCCACATGATGCTTCTTGTGGATCGCGTTATTCTGTGAAGGGTTGTAAAAACCACTTCGACCGCGTCCACGGCCACGTCCACGGCCACGACCACGACCACGGCCACGGCCACGGCCATAATTATATCCTCGTCCAAAATTTTTAGAAAATGCAGCATTTGCTTCTGGAAATGCTGCTGAACCAGTAGGACGGGACTGATGATTTTTTATCAAAAGTTCATTATTTTTCTCTGCCACAAGAAGAGATGAAATTAGTTCAGAATATTTCTTAAAACCACGCAACCTATATTGTTATTGCAGTGTTATATTAGATGCATGAAATGTGGAGTAAGTCTTCTCCAACATTTCTTCATCTGTGATATCTACCCCACAGAATTTCAACTGGGATACTATTCTGAACATTGCAGAGTTGTAGTCGCTAACTTTCTTAAAATCTTGGAAGCGCAAAGCATTCCATTCATCACGGGTGGCAGGGAGTATAACTTCCTTTTGATGATCAAATCTTTCTTTGAGATTTTTCCATAAAGCACTTGGGTCTCTAATAGTGAGATATTCACACTTTAGACTTTCATCAAGATGTCTGTGGATAAAGATTGTCGCCTTTGCCTTATCTTGTGACGACGTAGAATTTATTTCTTTAATGGTCTCAGTGAGACCCATTGACTCAAGATGTATCTCAATATCAATAACCCAAGACATATAATTTCTCCCCGTGATATCAAGTGGAATGAACTCAAGCTTTGCAAAGTTTGACATGGTGATAACTATAACAAAATATAAAAATAATTAGAATCACAACATTTTTATTTCTCAAAGAAAACTTGCATGTCAACCATAATAGCTACAAGTAAAAGAGGAAAAGTGAACATTAAAATAAAAAAATACGGGTACAATTCACTTGGATCCATGTCTCCAAGAAAAACGATAGAAGTGTTGATGATGATGACGGTAATAAGAAACATCAAAGCTGGACTAAGCATCATGCAAAAAAAAAACTCGAACGCAAAGCTTCTAGAGATGATGAAAATTTTTAGAATGAAGAGAGATTGAGGAGTGAGTTGTGTGGTTGAGAACTCACCAATTTATAGGAGAAAAAACAGCCGTTTACAGCCGTTGGGGTTAATAGCCGTTGGGGGATTATAGCCGTTGGGGTTTTTTTAGCCGTTGGGGGTATAGCCGTTGGGGGTTTTTAGCCGTTTGGGGAGAGAGAAAAACAATTTAGATTTTATATAATTAAATATTGTAATTAAGGAAATGGTAAAATAAATGCATTTTACTATATATATTTACGAGCTATAATATATGCACGCCACTCTACTTGGTGGGTGTTTTGCAGGCATAATTAATAAAGCAGTAATTATTGAAATAAATATTAGCACACCACGCTACTCGGTAAACCTTTCAGTGGGTGTTTGTCCAGATATAATAGTAGAATAATAAAATATACGCAAGCATCAAGTTAGATGTTAGTAAAGATAGCATAATCACATCACTTTACTATAAATAGGTGGCAGAGCCTCCTTTCATTATAGTAATGATGTTATATGAATATAATTAGTATAATAAATCAGTTTTCGTAATCACATCACATTTCTATAAATAGGTGGCAGAGCCTCCTTTTATTATAGTAGTGGTGTTATACGAATATCATAAGTATAGTAACTTGCCAATTTTGCCTGGAGATTGTAGAGGTAGAAGCTGGGACTTGTGATAGGACTCTTCCTTGAGCAATGGAAGCAGAGGCTCGTGACAAGTTTTACCTTAAGCTAATGGAGGCAGAGACTTGACGTGGTAGGCTTTTTCCCTGAGCTGACGGAGGTAGAGGCTGGGGACAGACTAGAGTGATCGTGCTGATAACGTGTTGTAAAACTCCGAGAAATATAACACCAAAAACAGAGAATTCTAGAGACAGAGTAGAAGTAGAAATTCTTATTGATTCTGAATTTTGTGTACATTGAAATGAATCAGGAAGGGCCTATTTATAGGAAAACCTTGGGGGCACTATGCAGTCGCTTGCGTCATCGCTTGCATCAGAGCATAGTAAACCCATTAATGATGCACAGTAGATTTGATGGGAGAGTTGACGGGAGGGACAGCCACCATTGTGGACTTTGTTAACATTTATGTGTTTTTTTGGATAGGAAAAGCTCTATGTTGTAATACATATGGAAGTTAACCTTTTGTAATATAAAAAACTATACTTATGTGCCCTATAATTACAAGGTTAAGTTTTTTGCAAATAAAGGACATGTGTAGATCACACAAGTTCCTTTATACTAAATTGTCTTTTTGAAACAACCACTAGGCCCACCTCCTCTCCCTTTAGCAATGTCACCATCATCACCATAACATCAAGTTTCTACTTTTCTGCCATCATCAGCATGACAGCATGTCATTTTCTCTATCATGAATACAAGTATGACACTATGGCATTCTCCCTATCATGACTAGAATCACCACCATAATCATATCCATAATCATAAATCACCCTCATTATCACTTCATCCACCACCTCTGGTGTAATTCAAAATTCTGTCTAAGTTTTAACCTTACAACCTTATCTCAAACATTTCCCTCTTCCTCCTCATCCTTCTCTCCACCACCACTATCATCACCACCTTAAAAAATAAATTTGACCACCTTCCTTTCTATTCTTTCCTTGCAATCATCACCGTTTCTCTACATTACTACAACATTAATCATTATGTTCACTTCTGCAACCACATCCATACCATCACCACCTTCATTATACCTCCCCCACCACCATCGTATAACTTAAAACTCATCTCTTTAACCCTAACCCAAGCCCAAACATCATCCTCCTCTTCTTACTTCTTTTCTTTTCAACTACTCCTCTCTGGCATCACTAGCATCACAGTTTATCTAGGATTCTTCTTAAAAGAAAAAAATTGAAGAAATAATTTAGATTAATAATATTTTTATTAAAGAGTACCTATTTAGTTAATAAGGGGGTTAAGTGATTCACATGACACTCACATGATACCTTTCAATGCAAAAATTAACAATGTGACAATCTAGAGGGCTGGAAGTGTAACGCAGAAAAAAGGTTTAAGCGTACCCCCAACACTCCACACCCCTGTTTTCTAGGTATATTAGTGTTTTACACAATTTACTTTTCTTCATGTTTAATTCTATATTTTGATCTTCAAAAGTTTCTACAAAAAAAGTGAATGTTTTGTTGTGTTGTTCTTAATGGTGTCAAAGTCCTCTTTCCTATTGAAGTTTGTGTTTTTTTTTGCTAATCGTCTATTAGTTTCGTTAGGTTGATGGGGGAAACACTATGGATGATAATGGGTTGGAGTCAGACTTAGGGTAGGCTTAGGCCCCAACCTTAACGCTGGGCCTTACTTTAGTTGGCCCTGGCCCCAACCCCAGCCCAAAGGCTTGGATTCGACCTTAGGGCTTTATGGTGGACCTAAGGTTATTTGAAAACTAAAAGAAAAAATGAAAAAAAGCTACTTTTTTCTTGATTATTTCTTCCAAACTCTTCCATCCCTAATTTAATCACAAATGTTTTCTAAGCTTAGAAATTCTTGCTTTAGAATTTTGAAAATTATAGAGTTGATACTAAATTATATAGTAATAATATAATATTAATTGGAGAATGAGTATATTGGATTTAGACTCATAGATAAAGCCTAAAATGAGCCTCCTTAAGGGCCAGGGTTAGAATTGCGGGATGAGAAAGGCCCACAAGGCTACAAGTCCCTATCTCTTTTGAAATCACTTCTAATGACGAGGTCAGATCTATGTCCTTACCTTTGGCCCAAAGGCCTATTGATTAAGAAAAATACAGAGTTTAGAACGTGTTTATCTGATATGTGATTGACTCTGAATTTTGTAATTTAACCGTAGTGGCAAGGGCTATATGGGTCGATCCTCAGGGAGAGATGCGATGGAACTATTTCGATACAGTATTGTTCTTAGAAAAATTGTTTAGGAAAAAGATTGATTTTGATTGTAATTAGGAGAAAAGATTACAGTCCACTAATCATCTACCACCACTAACTTACTAGTTTATGAAGATTAAACCTCATGTTGAATCAATAAGTGTTCCTAGAAAATTTACTTCAAGCAAGATAAATAAGATGAAAAGTTAACCCTAATTGAAATATACTAGCCAAAGTTCAACATTAAATTATCAAAGCTTTCTAAGTATAGTCTAAGAAAAATTGTTTAGATCTAACATTAGGTTATCAAAGCTTTCTAAGTATAAAGTAAGAACAACTATTAACTAGTATTAACAATAATCAAGTTTACTTTTTATCATCATAATGTTGGCCCAAAGGCCCATCACTCTAGTTTTGATGATGATTAACTCATGTAGTTATAGTACTAATGATCTTGTGTTTATATAGTTTCAGATTCTCTATCAAGATCTTAGTAGGTGCTTAGTTTCAACAAAAGAGTTTTGGAGCTAACATGTAGATTCAAGAGCTCGCGCGTCAAGATCGCATCTAGCACTCGGATGGAGTCAAACTCTTTGGATCATGTTTGGATCGAGTCAGCTTAGAGAAGGAGTTCTACAAGAAGATTTTGGTTTGTTCAGTTTAAGTTTGTATTCAGATCTTGTGTATGATAGACTAGTGTTGATATGCTCAAGTTCACATACACACACAAGCTCAATATGTTTGGTTTTTAATTTAACCGGTTTTGGATTTCAAATATACATATATATGGCTTTCATGAATAGATAGAGTTAAAACAAGTTTATATGGTTTAATGTATATTAGATTTTTTCTATATACATCTATGTTTCATATATTAAGAAAAACTTATTTTGATAATTCTATTTCATGTGTTTAGAGTTTTGTAATTAACAAAACTTATTTTGGATTTAATGTCAAAATCATAGATTTATCTTTTATATGTGTATTGGATTCTATCCATACACTCTATGCTTCAAAAGAGTTTAATATCTTGTTTTTGTATTTATACAAGTTTGGGAAAAATTGGATTTTCATTACAAAGTTTGGTTTTCAAAAAATACCGATTTTGTGTTAAAGTTTAATTTCTATATCACAAAAATAGTTCAAATAGTTTATAATATGTGTTGATTTTTGGTCACACATAATTGTTCTTCAAATATTTATAAGAACTAATTTTTTGTGGATTTAACGTGATTTTATGGGATTTTATAAATGTTAAAAAGACTAAGTTTCATACCTTATATCCCAGCCTGAGCCTGCTGGCGGTCGACCGATGTGCATAAGGCCAGTCTATAAGGCTGGTCGATCGGGCGGTCGACCGACTGTAACTACCCAACTCTCAGGTAGCGCCGGTCGACCGGGCAGTCGACCGACAGGCTGAGTGCCTTTAGACGCGGTCGACTGGGTGGCTCAACGGTCAGAAATATGACCATTGGTCGGTCGATCGGGCGGTCGACCGGAAGGTCAAAAATGACCTTTTCTAGCTGCCAACAACTATATTCTTGAGAGCTTATATAAAGGGGTTTTCTGGGGCTATTTTCAACAAGATTTTTAGAGAGCTTTTCTTCCAATCTTTTCAGCGTTTTGCAGCAAGTTTAAAGGAGCTTTTGAGTCAAAAGTTTTATCATTTATTTGTTTTTAAAGTGTTGGAAAAATCAAAGAAAAGAGAGTCTTTGGGAAATTGGTTTTGAGCTTTCTTTACAAATCTTTTTAGTATTTTTTCTAAGTGTTTTTCTTTGTTATTTTCTTTTCCAAACACTTTATTTTCTCACACTTGAGCTATCATCTCTAATCCTCTTTTGTGGTCTATTATGATCACCAAGATTATAATATTTCTTTATTTTGGCTTTGTGCCTATCCCTCTTGTGTAGAGGTGATTGTGTTTGAGCTTTGGCTTTGTGCCTATCCCTCTTGTGTAGAGGTGATTATATTTGAGAGAGGAGTAGTGCACTCCAAATGTAGAGTTGTAATTCCTCAGTGGTGGTCCCTTTGTGGAAGGTCCTATGTGGACATAGTGAAAATCCTTCTGTGTGAAGGCGGGAACATAAAGCAGTGGCTCGAACCTCAAAACATATTTTTGACATTCATCAACAAAGGGGTGAAGAAAAACAAACAAGATAAATATATGTGCGATATAAATTCATAAAGAGGAGAGACGTTAAGTTAACTTCCCTTGCATACATGCATTACATGAGAAGGGATAACTAAACCCTAACCCATATAAGCATAATATACAATGCATATACGAACATGTTAAGTTTCCCTTACACACGTGTACCATATAAAGAAAAGAGGTTTAGCTCTTCTTTATATAAAATACACTCAACATGAATCTATATATAGAGAAGATGTTAAGCTCCCCTTGCATATAAGCAATACATATCAAGACAAATTTTGAAAACCAATTAAAATAAATTTTGATACCAATTATAACAATTAAAACAAATTTTGTTAAATGAATAAACATAAATATTAAGATATCAATAGAAGATTTTGATATCACTTGAAATCAACAAACAAATTTTGATAAATCAATGAAATTATTTGAAGTCAGAGAATTTTTCTTCCCTCCTTTTTGAAATGATGTATAAGCTTGTAAAAAATATCAATTAACATTTAGAACTAAATCAAGTTTAGCATAAAACAATTTGTGCTATAAAGAATATGTATGAACATTTTAATCTAGCACAAGAGTCATACATATGTATGTACGATCAATTTAAATACCAATTGAAATATGATGCATGCATATATAGAAAATAAGTATGGGTATACAAAAAATAATTTTCATGATATGTATGTGTATAACTCATAATTATCATCCTATCATGCACATGTTTAAAGAGATAATCATTAAAGAGCATATAAGGCATGGTCACCCAACCAACCACCCTTGTAGGGTAGAAGTTTTTAAAAATAAAATTTTGAAGGTAATTATAGATTGAAAAACTCTACCAAGTGATGAACTAGTTTAAGATAGTTTTTGAAAAAAAATTAGTTCAAGATGAATCAAAACATGTATCTCATGAAAACATGTATATTACACAAAAATTGACACTCAAGATTTATAAGTACAAAGATGAGCTCATGAAAATAAAATCATGAGTAAACATAAAACATATATAGAGTGCTCAACAATCATGAATAGACATAGTCATGGAGATAAATCAATAAGACTCAAAAACAAAACTCATACGAAAATTATTTTTCACAAAAAAATATGATATATCATACAATCATGTAAGAATCATCAAAAATAGGCCATATAATGTACAATCAAAAATAAAATGAGTACAAATATGTATAGCATTAAAAACACGTGTAACTCAAGAATTGTACATGTATAACACAAGTTTTAACAGGATTTGCATATCAATACATGATAGAAACATATAAATCAAAATATGTTTTAACTAAAGCATATAAAAACATGAATAAAAAAATAGGCATGTAAATTCATTTGAAAACAAGAATAAGTTTTTTTTTCAAAAATACATGTCTAGCTAACAACAATCAACTCAACATTAAGCACAAAATAATATATGATTGAGTTTGGATTACTACACTAGCATACAATTATTTAAAAATATTTTTAAAAGTGGAGGATGAAATGGTTACCAAAATCGATGTAGCTAACCTATTTCGCCCAAACGAGGTAGTTCTCCCACCAAAACTCCTTGATAGCGATGCATCCAAGATGTGACCGTCGAGCTCCGATTGCATTTACTATCAAGGCACCAATACTCTCACGTCTTGTGAGAGCCCACGCCTACATCAAAAATAAGTGGTGTGAATTTTGATACCCATATCTTTTTGGGTTCATGGGGCTAGCATTATAGGGAACCTAAACATTGTTATTATCAAATTTGAAGAATATAATCTATCAAAACAAAATTTTGCAAGATGGCCTTTGCGGCCACAATGTGTACATGTGTACACTCTAGCATACATGTGAGTGTGATGAGTAAGAGCATGGTGTGCATGTGATGTATGCCGTGGATAGTGCGCATAAATATGTGAAACATGTTTCTTGCAAAATATAGATTCTAATTTATTATGATTAAATGCACATTGTCTCAAAGTTGAGCCCAAACAATCAATGTTCTTCTTTAAAATAGAAATATCATTTTTAATTTTAGTAGAAGAAACATGAGCATGAGAAACAAAATTCTTTTTCACTTTAGAATTCTTTTCTTTTTCTTTCAATACAATTTTCTTTTTCAAAGACTTATTTTTCATTTAAAGCAATGTCCTTTCCTGTAGAAATCAAAATAACTTGATTTTTCAAATATTCATTTTCTTTTGAAACAATTTCAAATTTATTTTTAAAAATTATCTTTTTCTTTTAAAACAGAATCATTTTTATTTGACAAAGAATTATTTTCTCTTTTCAACTTCTCATTTTTAATTTTAGCAAAGCATATTTTTCAAGAAGATTTTGATAAAATGATGCAAATTCATCATATGACATCTCATTTTCTTCATCAAGCTCGGATTCAGAATTTACCTAAAGGGGGTCATCCCCTTGGACCATATAGCACATGTTGGAAGCATCACTTCCTTCATCCGAGTCACTATCCTTGTCATGTGGCATTTGCTCCTCAAGAGTGATGAGAATGTTCCATATAAAAGCCGAATCAACATACGAAATCCTAGTTAGATATTCATCATTTAGGGTTGACATTAAAGGATGAATGACTTTTGTGTTAGCCTCAAGATGCTTGTCATTAACATGATATGAATTTTTATGGTGGCAAGATAAACATGAATACCTAAGGCTTTGAGGTACATAGACATCTTAACTTTCCAAGTTTGAAAGTTAAGAATATCAAACATGGGAGGTGACATGAAATTCATGTGTGCGTATAAACAAATATTATGATTAGCAAAAATAAGGATCTTTAACTTTAGGTTGTATGACCCAAATCAAGAGCACCAAGCTCTGATACCACTTATAGGTCACATAGAGGAGGGGTGAATAGGTGACTAGCTAATCTAATGCAAAGCTAATGTAAAATAAAAACTATTTTGCAAACTAAAACTACACACATCGTATAACCAAAGAGTGAAGCCGAATTCTCGGTGAAGGGCTCTGGATTTCTCCTCAAGATTCCTCTAGATTAAGAGTTGAGATGCAATGATAGCTCTCTTGGTTAAATACAAGTGTGAGCATACAATCAATTCTAAGCATATAGATCTATCAATTGAGCAAAAATAAATATCAAGCATATAAAGATGTAACAATAAGTGCAAGAAAGATATAACACAAGTGAGAGAGAGAGAGATAAGCAATCGCAAATACGGGAAATTGTTTCAAGGTTCGAGCCACTTGCTCTACGTCCCTGCCTTTACGGCAATGAAGGATTTTCACTATAATGATCCTGTAAGATCACTCGGCCCACAACACCTACAATGATCTCTCTCAAGAACTCTTAAACCCGCAGTTCTCTCACTTGTTCCCGCAAGAACAATACACAACACGAACCCGCAAGTTCGCCGAGGTCGCAACCTCTACAACTTCCTCCAAGTACAAATTGGAACACTTGGTGATCTTATCTCTTGTACACCAATAAACAGTCTTCACAATAGGATCCTATAGGATAGATATGGCTATAAAAAGCTCAAACTTGTGTGAGAAAAACTTAGATTTGAAAGTGAAAAACACAAGAATATCAATCCAAGTTTGAAATTTAAGAATATCAAACATGAGAGATGTCATGAAATTCATGTGTGTGTATAAACAAATATTGTGATTAGCAAAAAATAAGGATCTTTAACTCTAGGTTGTAAGACCCAATCAAGAGCACCAAGCTCTGATACCACTTGTAGGTCGTCACCTAAAGGAAGGATGAATAGGTTACTAGCTAATCTAATGTAAAACTAATGCAGAATAAAAACTATTTTGCAAACTAAAACTATACACATCGTATAACTAAAGAGTGAAGCCGAATTCCCGGTGAAGGGCTCTGGACTTCTCCACAAGATTCCTCTAGGTTAAGAGTTGAGATGCAATGGTAGCTCTCTTGGTTAAATACAAGTGTGAGCATACAATCAATCCCAAGGATATAGATCTATCAATTGAGCACAAATAAATATCAAGCATATAAAGATGTAACAATAAGTGCAAGAAAGATATAACACAAATGAGAGAGAGAGAGAGAGAGAGAGAGAGAGAGAGATGAGCAATCACAAACACGGGAGAATTGTTTAAAGGTTCGAGCCACTTGTTCTACGTCCCCGCCTTCACTGTAATGAAGGATTTTCACTATAATGATTCGGCAAGATCACTCGGTGTTGCAACACCTACAATGAGCTCTCTTAAGAACTCTTGGACCCGCAAGTCCCTCACTTATTCCCGCAAGAACAATACACAACACGAACCCGCAAGTTCACCGAGGCTGCAAGCTCTACAACTTCCTCCAAGTACAAATTGGAACACTTGGTGATCTCTTCTCTTGATCGCCAATAAACACTCCTCACAATAGGATCCTATAGGATAGATATGGCTATGAAAAGCTCAAACTTGTGTGAGAAAAACTTAGATTGATTTGAAAGTGAAAAACACAAGAAATCCTTTTAAAAAAGACAAGAGATACACTCTTGATAAACTCTCTTTGATATGAAAATGAAGCTCTAAAAACTTGTAAAAAACTTCTGTGGAAGATAGGAAAATAGTTCTAGAGAATACTTCTCAAAATCTTGTACAAAACTGGCTAAAAGACCCCTTTTATAAAGGTTGTCAAAAACTAGCCGTTGGGGCTCAGAACTAGGCCAAACTGGCCTATCGGTCGACCATCTGGTCGACCGACCAACGGTCATAAAAATGACCGTTGGGGTTAGCGGTCGACCGTTCCCAAGGTAAATAGCCTATCGGTCAACTGCTCGGTCAACCGGGACCAACCTGAGAGCTGGGTTGATCCAGTCGATCGACCGCTCGGTTGACCAGCCCTAACGCATGGGCTCGTGCACGTTTTTGTGTACGTCAATCAATCGGTCGGTCGATCAAGCCCTGGTTCGATCTACCGGTCAGTCAACCGCCAGTAGCCAAAAAACTGGGTTTTAGGAGATTAAAATTTGGACTTGTAAAACCCATAAATATTCTATTAAATCCCATAAATTTCACAAAAAATAGGTTCATTCAAATACTTTGAAGTACAGATATGTGTGATTAAAAATCAACACATATTATGAACAATTTGAACTATTTTTTAGGTATAGAAATTTAGGCTTAAACCGAAAAGCGTATTTTTCAAAACAAACTTTCTAAATGAAAAACGATTTTTTCAAAACTTATACAAATACAAAAATAAGATATTTAAACATATTTGAAGCATAGTATGTATTGATAGAATCGAATACATAAAGAAGATGAAATATACTTGTTTTTGACAATTAGCTCTAAAATAAGTTTTGATAAATACAAAACTTAAACATATGATATAGACTCATCAAAATAAGTTTTTAAACAATATGAAGTAACAATGTGTATGGTTGAAATTCAATACACACATAAACAATGTAATTTTGATGAAATCTATTCATGAAACTTAAAGATGTATTCTTTGAAGCTCAAAACTAAAACTAAAACTAAATTTTTCAAAAATAAAATTTAATCATGAGAGATATAAAATATTTTGTATGTGTATATAAGCTTGAGCAATCCATAACTAATCTATCCTTTATATTTATCTAAAAACAAAAATCTTAAACTGACAAATATAGGACTGAAGTCTTCTTGAAAATCTTCTTTGAAAATCTTCTTCTCCATCTTGAGTTGATCCAAACTTGATCCATGAGCTTACTCTTCTTTGAGTACTTGATGCGATCTTGAAGCGCAAGCTCTTGAATCAACACATGCTAGCTTCAAAACTTAACTTCGAATCATTTATTGAAGCTAAACACTGACTAAGATCTTAATTAAATATTTGAAACCTTTTAAACACAAGATCATTAGTACTATAACTACATGAGGTCATGATCATAAAAACTAGAGTGATGAGCCTTTGGGCCAACATCCTATTCTAGGGTAAGCTTAGACCTAGACGACTCCTAAAGGTATATTGCAGACCTTAACCACAAGTTAATCAGTCGGGCAGGTGGTAAGATTGGTGAGAGGTATCCGTCAAGATAGACCTAATTAAGCCAAACCACCAACCTTCGAGGTTTGCCTCTCAATGCCCTACCTAGTCACCGATTTGATAAGAGTTAAGTTCTAAGAACTTCCTCCTTTAATCAATCTCCTAGTAAGTCTGAGTTATCTTAGGGCCAACGTCTAGTTAATTTTAAATTAGGGTTAGGTTGTGAGTGCAAAGAAGATGGTCTGTGGAACAAGAAAAGGTAATGATGTCCCTACCTTATGTTGTTTAGGGATTTTGCCCTTAAAATAAATTAGTGCACGTGTACAAGAAAATAGAAAAGAATTTACTCTAAAGCAGTAAATCAGCCAAAAAGTGCTTCCTAATCCATATGTAATGTGGACATACCTTGTCTCTAGCACTCTTTAATAGAAATTAAAGAATTGAAATAGACACGTGCTTATGAAGCAAGAGTCTAAGTAGTTTTTTAAGTTAATTAACAAATAAGTTACAGTTAATTTATTAGAAGTTTGCAGGGTTATCAACAGAAAAACTATCAATTACAGTAAATAGTTTAAGAAATTTTAAGCAGCTCTACAGTAAGTAGATTAGTTGTTAACTCAACCTAACTGTGTTTGTCCAGTTTTTGCCGCATTTGCGCGGGTCTGTTGAAGGTTTACGGGCTCTGCTTTCTATGCAGAGCCCCATAACCACTTATATGTCCTTTTTTGCAAAGATTTTCCTATTCTCCAAACTCTGCAAACAAAAACAGAGAAATTAGGGTTAGTTAACAAAGAAAACACTACCGTTCTCTCCCCGGCAATGGCGCCAAAATTTTGACTGACAGAGAAAAGAGAGTAAAATGGAAAAAGTTAAGGTTAAGAAATTTCTCTATTTTCTCATAATTAATCCACTGTAGCAAGAGCTAAACAGGTCGATTCGCGGAGAGAGATGCAATGAAAGCGTTTGATACAGTTTCTCTATGTAAAACTTGGAAAGAAAGATGATACTTATAAAAAAGTTTAACTAAAAAAAGAAATATCATAGTGCACTAATCATCTATCAAAACTAAGTACTAGTTTATGAAGAATAAATATCATATTGAACCCAGAAAAATTGATCCTAGAATGTTGCTTCAAAGATAGAAAGTAAACCCTAATTAAAGTACATTAGATAAAATTAAACCTTAGTTTATTAAAGTTTCTAAGTATAGCATAAGAAAATCGTTTTAAAACTTAACATTAAGCTATCAAAGTATCTAAGTATAAACTAAGAACAACTATTAAATAGGTAACCCTAAAACTAGTTTAACTTAATTTATCACTAATCTTCATGAATCTTAACTTAACCCTATAGTATCAAACAGGCATAGAACTCAATCAATTCATCTTATAGAACTAGACTTAGTTGGTGGAGAGATTACCAAACTATAAAGAAAATTAGTTACTCACATTTATGATAAAACTAGGCATAGTGATTAAAAGATTCATAAAATAAAGCAAATAAAAATTGAAGAACAAAAATTAAAAGAGATATGAAAAAAATAGAAACCTTTATTGAATTGTCATTGGTTCAGTACTAAAGCCCTTCTTCTTATAAATCTTCTTCTTCAAAGTAAAACTCAAAAATGCAATAAAAATTCTAAAAGAAAAAGATCTAAAGAAATCCTAAACTTGATCTTCTGAGATCCCCCTCTCTCTGGCTCTACTTCTCTATCTATAGGGGAATAAAGGGTAGAGTCCCAGTCGAACACACACACTAAACCGCCACGTCAACCACCACCAGAAGTCGTAGAAATGCGGCTTTTGTCGTATTTTCGCGATAAAGAAGGGGTGTCAGGGCACACATTTTGGGCTCTAGCTTCATCTCGTCCATCTATGTGGAGATATATCCTCAAAATCTTCATTTGATCCCCAAAATTTAAAATAATCTTGTTTCTTAGATAACTTAGGTAACAAGTTATCTATAAATTCAAATTTAAACTTGAATTCTCCTCCTTTATCTTTGACTTGGAGCTCAATCAACTTGATTTAAATTGATTATCTCTTTTATCTCTGAATTAGGATAGTATTATCTCTGAATTTACTTAGACTTGATGGGCTCTTCCGTTTCTCTTAAACTTTTGGTTTTCTTTAATCACCTTTTTTTTCTTCCTTGAATTTATAAAGGCCTATACAATACTAAGCAAAATACCATTACATGGCAATATGGAAATATGGCTAAAAATATGCACATTTTATGAACAATCAGTATGTCCTAGTTTTGATAATTCTTGCATGTTATCTGATATATCATTTTTGTGAAAAATAATTCTTGATTTGAGTTTTCATATCTTTACAAATCAAATTTTTTATGTGTTAAAGTTTAAAATGAATTTCATATGAGTTTTGATGATCCTATTTATACAAAATTGTTTTACTTTCATGAAAATTGCTGATCACATATGAAGTTTTATTTTGACAAAACAATTTAATACTTCTTTGTTTCATTTTATGAATGTGTTATTCACATGATTATTGCTCACTCACCCATTTTGTTTACCCATGATTTTATATTCATGAGCATATAGATGCTATATAGATTTTGGGTGACAACTTTTGTGTAATATGCATATTTCATGAGTTATATAATTTCTTTCATATTTGAAGAATTTTGAACTAGTTTTCAAAATTATTTTTGAAACTAGTTCTTTTAAATTCTTCGCATGGTAGTATTTTCAAACTATTCTCAACTATTTTAAAATAATTATTTTTGAAAATTTCACCTTTTGTGGGAGGTTGATTGGGTAATCATGCCTTGTATATGTTTAAATAACTATTTCTTTGACTTATGAATATAGGTGGTAATTTCAATGAGTTATGTACATGATTTAAATGATATTTAATTTTGTGTACTCATTCCTGTTCATCTATATATGTATGCCTCATATTTTAAGTGATATTAAACTTCAATTGGTATCATGCATATATAATTGATTGTGCATATTTAACAATGTCCATACATGTTTTTATAGCACAAGTGGTTTCATGCTAAGCTTGACTTCATTTCAAATAAATTAGTAAAAAAATTTCAAGCTTATGCATTAGATTTGTAGTTGATTCAAAAGGGGAGAATTTTTTTCAACTTAAATTGATATCTTAATTTTATTCTCATCCTTTTGAGAAATATTTTTTGGCAAAATAGTTCGTATTTTCAAATGATATCAATTATTACAATTGGCATCTATATTTCAAATTGTGTTGCAAATTGGTATTTATGTTGATTGATTTTGAATTTTAGTTGGTATCTTTTGCATAATTAGTTTATTCAATATTTTCAATTGATATCTATCATTTACTTTTTTTAAAAATCAAATTTTCAATTGATCTTAAAACTTGTTTTCGATATATATTACCTATATGTAAGGGGAGTTAACTTAATGTCTCCTCTATATATAAATTTATGATGAGTATATTGTATATAGAAGGGTTTGACTTCCCTTCTCTATATCATACACGTGTGTAGGGGGATAACATCTCCATCTATGCATTGTATATTTGCTTATGTGGTTTAGGATTTAGTCATCTCTTTTCCATATAACACATGTATGTAGGGGGAGTTAACGTCTCTCTCCATCATGAATTTATATTGCATATATCTTATTTGTATTCCATACCGTTTTTGATGAAGTGACAAAAAGGGGAGAAATTTTTTAGATCGTTTATATATACATGTTATGTTTATGTTTTACATATATAAGTTTGATGTTTATAGAGCTTGACTGCATATCTATGATTATATTTATACTTGAGTTAAGAAAGAGATTTTATAGAGCTCTTCTTTCTGATATGAACCATACTCTTCTCTAATCCATACATATATAACTCCATGAGTTTTGTCATCATCAAAAATGGGAGATTGTTGGCCCAAAGGCTATCACTCTAGTTTTGATAATGATTAACTTATGTAGTTATAGCATAATGATCTTGTGTTATTTAAGTTCAAACTTTAGTCAAGATCTTAGTTGGTGTTTAAATTCAACAAAAGATTCAAAGTCAAGTTTGAAGCTATCACGTGATGATTCAAGAGCTCAAGCATAAAGATCATATCAAGTAATCAAGGAGTCTATTCAAGGGATCAAGTCAAGATGGAGAAGAAGATCTATTAAACAAGAAGACTTGAGTTTAGAGTTTGCAAGTTTAGAATTTATATAAAGCTTAGATTAGTTTTGAATGCTCAAGCTTATACACTTACACACACACAAAAGTTTTGATTTTCGGTTTATCCATTTTTAATTCATGAGTAGATTTCATCAAAAACAAGTTTATATTGTTTTATATGTATGTTGGATTCTATCCACACACATTGTGCTTCAAATGGGTTGGAAATACTTGTTTTTGTATTTATCCAAGTTTTTGGAAAAACTTATTTTTCATTTAAAGTTTAGTTTTTGGAAAAATAATTTTTAATATAGTTTATGTTTCAAATTGTATTTCTTATCTCAAAAATAAGTTCACATGTTTGTAATATGTGTTGATTTTTTATCACACATATTTGTGCTATATTGTATTTACATGAACTTATTTTTGTAGATTTTATAGAGATTTATTTAGATTCAAAAAGATTTAAAAATATATTTTAAAATAGAAAGAAAATCAAGATTTGGGCTGAGCTGGTCGATCGCACGTTCAATTGCTAGCCAGAGCTGAGTGTTCTATCATCGATCGCCTGATCAGCCGGATATGCACAGCTTTGTGCATGTCGGTCGACTGATCTGTGCATGTCGGTTGAATGACCGGTCAACCGTAAAAATACTCTTCTCTCTGTTTAGGGTTTTCAGTTGATCGGTCGGTCGACCGCCAGAGAGTTGTACTCTCTGGAGTTGGGCTTGGTCGACCAGCCGGTCAACCGGTAGCTCCAAGGCTATTAAAATATTCATTGGACGGTTGATCGCCTAGTTGACTGCTAGGCCAATTCTGGCCTTGTTTGACCCTAATGGCTAGTTCTTGTTTTAGCCTATATATATGGGTTTTTGGGATGAGTTTTAACTAAGATTTTCAAGATCTTATTTTCCCATCTTCAACAGAATTTTCTTAACAAGTTTTAGAACTTCAATTCCATATCAAAAGAGAGTTTTCAAGAGTGCTTGTAATATCCCTAATTAGTAATACTGTATTTTTATTTTCCTACAGCATTTATTCTGCTCTACTAATTATTTTATTAAGATTATCAATTTAAAGTAATTTATTACTTCTTCTTGTAATTATTATTATATTAAATAAGCAAATTATTTTAAGATGAGAAATGGTAATTTGGCCTTATATGTATATTTAGCATTATTAGGTATTATTATTATTACCTATTATTACTATCATTATTTATTATTATTACTACCTTTATTATTTCCTATTCTTTGCCATATTTCCTTACCCATGAGCCTATGATCCTTATATCCTTGTACCTACCTATTATCTTTTTAGTCCAAACCCATTAGTCAAGCCCAATCCAACCCATTAATCTATTGGATTCCTAATCCTACCTACTACCCATACTCATTACCCGTATCCAAACCCGTTTCCATTACCCATTATCTACCTATACCCAATACCCACTAACCCATACTAAATATTTCCTAATCTATTTTTAATCCTAACCCTTAAACCAAAACCTAAATCTAATCACCATCTAAACTCCTTCATTCACAGCCGCCGCAAACCCACCTGCTTCTCCTCTCCATTATTTGGCCGCCCAATCCACCACCTCCCAACCTCTGTTGGCGCAACCGCAGCCCTGGAGGCCGAGTCACCGAGGAGGTCGCCAAATGCAAGGTTGGAGCTCTCACTTGTGTTGAACTTGTTGCTTCAATTGATGCTGTTGTTCCTCCTGGCAACACTGGATTGGACCCCTCCTCCACCAACAGCCCGGATCCTCTCTCCTCTCCTTTGGCAATAGCAGCAGCAAATGCAGCAGCGGCAAGCACCTGGCAACAGCCCGTAGCCCCCGGCTGTGATGATTTTCCATCCCCATTGGCCGAGCTCTCTTGGCTTGATCCTCCTTCTCCCCTTCGGCCATCACGGCAGCCCCCAAGTCCGGCCTACCACTTCAACACCAGCGCAATGCCAGGCCTAGCGGACCTCTCCACCTGCAGCTTCGGCCGGATCCCCTCCTCCACGACGAGGCCAGCACCAGCGACCCATTTCCTGGCGCACATCACAGTCGCCCATAGGCCGTGCGTGTGCGTGGGTGAGTCCCTCCACCAGGAGAGCACGCAACCAAGCACTTGGCCGAACACCCCCATGGTGCGTGAGCTTATTACTCCCCCACTCTCATTATTTGTATAATTTATATGTGTTTGAATGAGCATAGTATTATATAATTGCTTGTGGAAATTCTTGTGTGTTGTTTGAGAATTGCATGGATATTTGATTATTAATGTATGTGTATGTTTCATGTGCGGCAAAAATCCTCCTCCGAGCATTTTTCGGGCTCTCCGCGGGATGCCGTTGATCATCGTCGGCGAGCGCGTACGCACCCCACGCCCTTCACGGCGAGTTGCTCTATTCAACGACACCCTCCGCGATCCCGTACGCCTCCGTCGGAGCCTCCGTCGGTGCGCCGCAAATCGGCTCGAGGTTAGCTTTACATTTTATTATGTGATGGCATTTGTGTAATAATTGAAAAGTTATATAAATGTGTGAGATTGTGTGTGTGGGCGTGAGTGCCTTGGGTTTTTGCATGCATGCATGAGTGAGTTTTATTAAAGGTATTTTTATATTATTTTAATGAAATTACATGTTAATAAATTAGTGTGGGTTATCATGTGTGTCTACATTATGTGCATGATGGGTGTTATAGATACTTATTTGTGCATGCATATTAATTAATGAATAGGTATTTATAGTTAGTAGTAGGTATTTATTAATTTAGATATGTATGCATGATTTATATGCATGGGTTTCTATTTATTTGTGTAGATGGGTATGTCATTTAATTAAGTGTATGTACTTATAATAATATGTGTTGGCATTTATTTAAGTATGCATGTATGTATGTATGTGTATGCTTGTATACGTGTATATATACGTGTACGTGTATATGTTCGTATGCACGTGTGGGTGTTTAGCATGTATTTATAATTATTTGTATGTATTGGTTGCGTGTTACAGCATTTTGGATTTGTTTGGTGGGATCCGGACCAGCAGCCCAGGAAGGAGAGCAGCAGCACGACAGCGAGCGAGCGGCAGTTCCGGGCCCTTCCGGCGAGCGCGAGACCTCCAGCTTGCAGCCAGGTCTTCCCCAGGACCCTGGCTACCGTCCTAGGCAGTCCGACAGCGAAGAGCGGCACCACAGCGACCGTAACGGCGACTCGCCCGACGACGAGCAGATTCCCCAACGTGAGTGTCTCTCTCTCTTTCTCTCTCCTTAATTAATTTATTGATCATAGACATGTTTGTGTATGTGGTGTAATTTGTTGTGTTGTGCACATGTTTTACATGATTATGTGTAGAGATTATTAAGCACGGAGGTGAGTTGTCACCCCCTTCTACATTACATGTTGAATGCATAGGAAATGATATGCATGTGTTAACAATTATGTTGGAATCCTATGTTGATTATATGAGTGTTTGGATTATTATTGTAGAGATTACATGATGGAGCATATGTGTATTTAATTAGAATTTCAGTGGATATCAGAGAAGTGTTAGATATGACTTTACCTTACCGATACTTGGATTGACATGGACTTAGTTAGATTCAGAGGTGACTCCTGATATATTTTTACACTGGATCTTATCAGTTTATAGATTGTCCTTATCAGTTTATAGAATGTCATTATGTATGGTGTGTGTAGCTTATCCTTGATATAGATATGTAACATGATCTTAATTATAGTTGGAAGAATCTGATTTTGAGGATGTATCCATTATTTACTTGTGATCTCAATATCCGTTATGTTAGTTGATTTCGAGAATACTAATAGACTGTCATTTATTGTTGTTACCTGGTGATAGAAATATAATTACTGTGAGGATGAATGCATTGATATCAGTAATAAACTATATGCAAAGTTTGATAACTTTTACTGTTGATCTCTGTTATTGGTGACTTGAGGATCAGAGTAGATTGACAGGGAGAGACTGATTATTGATATATTCAGATGGTGATTTATTGTACTAGATTACTGATACGGACTGATACTTAATGATTTGCAAGGATAGTATTGGGAATATAAGTTGATGGAATAGTTAATGATATCTCTTTAGTATGGAGGGGTGATGACTTTGATCAGACTAGAGTGTGGAGATCTGAATAGATGTATCAGAGCATTGACTATTTCGGTTATTGAGATGTGAATATACTGATGACATAAAGATCAGATTAGACTGATATAATGAGAGAACAGGTTATTGATTTATTAAACTTGTGGATTACTGTACCGGATTACTTTGACATAGATTGAGATTTGACGGTCAGGATGACTATTGAGGGTAGGTTCATGATGACTACGAAGAACAGATATTGTTATATGCAGTACAGGCATATGAGATATTGACCGGTTCTAGATGAGACGGCTATTGAGTATTATCGAGTTCCACTGTTGTTGTATTGATCCATGTTACTGGAAGTTACTGGGAAATGATTATTTGACCGTAACCACGGTACAGTTTTATTGTTCATCGTATACACGGTTACTGTTACTGTTACTGTTACTGATATTGTTCACCGTGTATACGATTACTGATTGACTGTTACTGTACTGTTATTGTTACTGTCACCGTATCGTCCCAGTATTCTAGATAATATTGACTTTGACTGATTTAACTGAATTGATTAAATAATAAAGTAATTGAACAACTTACACTGGGATTGGGGAAATTGATGGAGGAGACAGCGTCTGTATTTTGGGTGGACCTAGGATACAGGTTGCGCAGCCGACTGAGGGTTCCACTGCAGGGTTCTTGGGGGATGACTGGCATCCCATCTGTACTGTTACTGTTCCACTGTTTTCACAGTGAGATTACTGTTACTGTTACTGAGTACCTAGCGGTACGGCCTGGTTCAGCGCCAGGAAACTGAGGCCGTGGTCCCGGGTATGTACGGGACCCACCTAAAGCATGGACAATGTCTCTTCTATTAGTTTCAATAACTTAGGACTCTGATTGACACATGTAGTAGGCATAGTATGGGATGCGCCTATTACAGGTGGCAATTGTGTTCGCTGACATAATTAATAATAAACTGTTATTGAATTGTGACTGACCACAATCATCTAACTGTACATTTATATCACTGTGATAGACATATAACTATAACCATGACTGGATTGTATGCCAACCTAGTGACATGTGATAGATTACACGCCTTGACATTGATTGCATATTTACAGTTGTGCCATTTGCCTGCTACCTGTATTCATGTTTTTATCATATGTGTTACTGTTCAGTTATTTATTGTGTTATTTAGTTTTTCTATCTGCAGTTGTTCTTACTATTATATATGCACATGGTTTCTTCTGCACGAGCTGTTTCCCCTTTACACACACTCATTATGGTCGCGTTCTGACGACCCTGGATTTGCACGTCCAGATATTGGACGATTGTTTCTAATGTGCAGGTGTTCGAGGAGTTGGACACAGTCTCCCTCTCTTCATTCTGGTACCCTCATTCCTCCTTTGTTCCTGTTACTTCATGACTATCTGTATTACATTCAGCTGCTATTTTCTTCCTGTCATTCTTTTGCTATCATGTGTAGCTTTATATGTCATATTGCAGTGATTTTCTTGGTTTAGATTATAGCGTGTTCAGGTTACAATTTAGGCTTAGCGTGTATACGTGGGGTATTTCCCTTGCGTATATGCGTCGCCATAACGTCTCCGTATCTTTAGGATCGGGGCGTTACAGTGCTTCTCTTGAGTTTTTCAAAAGAGATTTTCTTGTGTTTTCTACTTTCAATCTATCTAGTTTTCTCACACAAACTTGAACTTTCATTTTTACATCAATTCTATAGGATCCTTATTTGCGAGAGTGTTTTACCTTAATAATCTAAGAAGTAGGAGGTTACGGCCTCGGCGAGCTTGCGGGTTCACGTGTGTATTGTTCTTGCGGGAACAAGTGAGGGACTTGCGAGTCCAAGAGTTATTGAGGAAACGTGTAGTTGCGGCACCGAGTGATCTTGCATGATCGATTTTAGTAGAAATTCTTTATTGTGGTAAAGGCGGGGACGTAGAACAAATGGCTCGAACCTCGAAACAATTCTCTCATGTTTACGATTGCTCATCTCTCTACTCTACTCACTTGTGTTTGTATCTTACATGCTTTACTATATGTCCATCTTTACATTATTGATATAGTTCTTGTGTTTACACTTGTTTGTACCCAGAGAGCAATTAAGCACCCCAACTCTTAGTCAAGAGGAATATTGAGGAGAAGTTCTAGAGCCCTTCACTGGGAATTCAGCTCACTCTTTGGTCATCATTTGTGCGTTAGTTTTAGTTAATATAAAAGATTTAATTTTCGTATTTGATTAGCACATCACATATTCACCTCCCTTTAGGTGATTACACTTACCTTCCAACCAACCCTATCTATTTCGTTTGGCCAGCAGCATATAATCTTAGGCCGTTGACGCTAGAGCTTAACATGCTTTGCAATATGTTTGAGCTTCAAAGTTTTAGTAACAATTGTACCTGAACTTTAAATATGAAAATACAGAAAAGAACTTATTCTCTTTTGACATATATAGGCTAAAGCCAAAAATCCTTTGAAGCCCATTATACCCATGAAGCTTTGATATCTATTACTTTGGTCAAATCAACAACCAAAATGGCTGATTTAACCACCAGTCACAAGAACTCCCTTTCTATTAGCACCCCTCCGACACACTCACATACGGGGGTTTTTCAGATTAACTCACCATTTTATTTTCACTCTCGCAATGCCTCCCTCAACTTCGACTAGACTCACTCTTGTTAACGAAAATCATAAAAGACAATTTTACCCTCTTATATTATGGGTTATTGTTACTAACATGTTAATTATTAAACATAATATGAAATGGGTCTATGCCCTTTCTTCTTATCTATCCACATCTATCTAACTCATAACCAAACCCTACATCTAACCTAGAAATCTAGTCTCTAACCCATGAAGCCATCATAAATGGGTTTATACCATTTTGTTCTTCTCCTCTTGCACATCTCCCTGACCTATGAACCCATCATAAATGGGTTTATACCATTTCTTCTTCTTCTTCTCTCGCAAATCTCCCTAACCGATGGACTTATCATTAAACCCTACCTCTAATCCATGAACTGATCATCAAACCCTACCTCTAACTTTTGAACCCAGCATCAAACCGAGCTCTAACCTGTGAACCCATCATGTTCCCATTAGATTTTTCATCTATTTTCACTTTAAAATTGAGAAAAAAAACTTATCTTTTTTCTTTTTCTATGGGCTTCCAAATATCAAAACCCTAATGACGTTGGGTTTATTTTCATTCATTCAGATTATGAGAAGTTCTAATGGGTTTAATTTCATTATAAAATCCTTAGAGAGATGAGTTGAGTTTTGATTTGAAATGGGTTCTAGAAATTTATTTTATTGGTTTTGAAAATGATGAAAGAAGAAAAGTATGAGCTTTGAATCCTTATTTTGATTTAGATTTTAAAATATGTGAAAAAGGAATATGCAATTTGAAAGATGGGGTAATAAATACAAGTTAGGGTTAGATTAGGGTTAGAATGTTGAAGAAGAAAGTATGCAGGTGAGAAAGATGAAGAAACTGATATGGACCTGTTATTGCTTTATTAGTTAAGTTTTAACCAAAATTTAACATGCTAATTGACTTTGGATTGTTATTATAGTCAAGAAAATGCTAATCAGCATCATCAACTTTTAAAACGGAAAGAGTGTACTTGAGATATTTACCAAAAAAACTTTTATGTTATTGCTAATTTCTTTAGGTTGATGGTCTCCTGTTATCGCAAGCTCAAGCCTAAAGCTTTTTGAAGCCCTATATACCAGATAATGATGTGGAGTTTTAATCAAAACCAACCGAAGGGAGTGTTTGTCAGAAAACTGCGCGTGTAAAATCTTTAATTATTTGCAAAGAGGACTACAATGAATCAAAAATCTGATTACAAAAGAGGGAAGGATGGTTGCTCTTCGCTTTATTGTCGGGTTCTTCATGTAGCGGTGGAGAGTGATTCTTGTTTCTGTTAACAAGCCAAACTTGAAGCTTTAGCTTAGATCTTCTTACTCTCATTGATAGCTCACTGGTAAGGCATAAACCTTAAATAATGGTTGAAATCTCAAAGAGATTAAACTTAAACTTAGCAAGTTGTAAAGAGTTTTCTCTCTTCTCTTCTAATACTCTTGTGTGTATTCTCTCCTCTCTTCTCCAAAATCCTAAAGAGTTCCCTTCTCTATAGCTTCTCATAGCTATTTATAAAGATTTCTAAGGTGTAACCGAGCCCTTAAATCTTTCCATAATGGGGATTTATTCCCTATTATGCGGAAAAAAGTTGGTGTAATTGATCCAGTAATTACATCTGTTACAACAGAAACGCGAGTCTCACATTGGATGCGCATCTTGCTTTAGCGTTGGAATGCGGAGCTTATAGGCTCGCATTAGTATCAAAATGCAGGGCTCACAGGCGTGCATTTTGTAGTTGAAATGCGACCCTGAGATCCACATTCTGAAGAAACAACATGACCTTCGCATTTGTCAAAGAACGTGACCTTTCTATTTGTTGATGAGACATGAGAACTGTGTTTTTGAGTTAAAATACGACCCTTGCATTTGGCATGAGGCCCACGTTTGGAAGCTTTGCCTTTAGTAATTTTTAGATAGCCTACAGAATCTCCTCCAAAGTAGGGCTGAGCAATCTGCGGTGCAATTTTTGTCGGATCTAGTATATGACAACAGCAGCACTAGAGGAGAAATGAATAGTATTTATAATAAACTTATCAAGAAAGATTAGTAACTTGATAAGTAAATATCAATCACAGAAATAAAATCAAGAAGACAATCACAAACACAAAGATTTTATCTTGGTTCGGTCCTCCAGACCTACATCCAGTCTCCAAGTAACTCCGCTTGAGATTTTCTTTATCCTTGATTTTGAGAACTACAAAATCAACACAAGTACATTAATTGACGAATACCTTGCCAATTCTGTACGCCTCTTCTCTTTACCGAGAAGACCTTTACCGTTTACTATTTATAACTTTTAATTTATAAGCCTTAAATGTGGAGTGCACGTGGTACTTTGCAGGGCTTATAGGTTTCTCTTCTACTTCTACCTTACAAGTCATTTTGGAAGTGAATTTAGGAAAAATGAGAGAGTATATGATTTTCTTGATAGAAGTTCAGAACTTTTGAAGTCAAAAACTTGGAAAGAATTGTCTTAATGAAAGTCCAAGTATCCTTAACTATTTATAGGGCTTTTGGTAACTAAAAATCAGTTATTGGACATTTCAAAACCATGAAAATAGTTGTTAGAAATGAGGGAATAGGTATCAAAAGATCAGAATTACAACAAGTATAAACTACCATATCAGTCGAGTGATAACACTATTTTGTGAATTATCAGTATACTAGTCCAAATCATCAGTCTACTGGATAGCACAAAAAGAAAATAATAATGTTTTGTTAGATCTAAGTAGTTGACTGGGCCAAGGCATTAGTCAACTAGAGGGTTTTATTAGTCGACTAATCGATATTAGTAGTCGACTAACTTGAACATGGTTGCACCAAATGAGTATGCATCAAGTTAATGGGTCTTATAACTTCTAGTAATCAACTATATGAAGCTATAGGCCAACTAATAGTGTGTGTATATGTTCAAGGCTTTTACAATATCACCTATGAAAATAAAGACATTATTACAACTTCAACTTCATGAATGTTACGTCTTCAATGTCTTCAAATGATATCATCCATCTTGGTTCTTCATGTGGAAGTGGTAGAAACCTTGTGATGTCAATATATAACTTGATGAGCAATTGATAGCTTTATATAATGCATAAGATGTTAGTACACACACTTTATATTGTTATCATTAAAACATCAAAATAAGAGATCCAACATTCTCCCCCTTTTTGATGATGACAACCAATTCTCCCCCTGCATTAATGATGTGAGAAAACATATATATTAGAAATAACATATTACTCTACTCCTGCATTCATGCTTGGTTAGTGACTAATATTTCATCTCTTTGTCATTAACAAAAGAGAGTTTGCAATGCCACATGAAACATAGTTATTGTATAAAATTATTATTAGTATCCATCTTTCCTTCTGAGGTACCTGAAAAATATAAACATGTTTGGTACCCATTTTCAATAGAGACCGAAAGGATTAGCCTTTAGGAACCCAAATCCATTTGGAATTTGATTTCCACTTGTTAACATAAACAAAATGAATAGAGTTGCAAACAGTATTTATGTATGACGCAATATAAGTATACTTGTCAAAAAAATTTAAATCTTTAGGAACCCATATATATTTGTACATAGGTCTTCTTGAAAAATTATTCAAATTCTTCTTAACATATGAATGAACTGAAGCATGATTAGTTCTACCATATGCATGAGAGATCGTTTCTTTTTCTTTTGAAAAACCAATGCCAAAACGATTATTTAAAACTTTTTGTGAAGATAACAAATTGTTCAAATTTTCTTTTCTTTCATTAAATTTTGAAACATTTTTCAAAATTTCTTAATCTTTGCCCTTGAAAGATGAAATATCCTTTTCCAAATCTGATATTCAAGAATTCAAAGAAGATGTTTCTAATTTAAGAGAAGAAATTTCTTCAATCAAAATATTATTTTTCATTTTCAAAAACTTGTTTTTCATATTCTCCTTTTTGAATTAAAGAAATAATTCATTAAAAGCATCCAATAATTTATCATAATTTAAAAATTCTTATACCTCATATTCTTGAGCCATGAAGCACATATTGTTCTTTCGGTTGCTTCTTCTTCTTCTGAAGATGATGAATCACTATCATCCCAAGTAGCCTGTAAAACCTTCTTCTTCTTCTTGAACTTGTTCAATTTGTTGAAGTTGTTGAAGTTGAATTTTGGTTTAAGTAAAGGACAATCTTTTTTCATGTGTCCTGATTTGTTACACTTAAAATACATGGGAACTTAATTAGTATCTTTAGTTTTATTGAACTTACTTTTTCTCAAAAACTTTTTAAACTTTTTTGTAATAGCTCAATGTCATTTTCTTCATTATCGGATTCTTCAGTGTCTGAAGATGCTTAGAAGGCAAATGCTTTCTTCTTAGGTTGTTATTCATCGTTCTTTCTTTCTTCCAATTGTACTTTGCATGCCATCAAGTTACCAATGAGGTTCTCTAATGTGAGAGTGGAAAGATCATTGGCTTCTTCCGTGACCGTAGTCTTCTTTTCCCAATCGGATGTGAGTGCTCAAAGAACCTTTCTTACATTCTCCACTTAAGTGTACTCTTTCCAAGGGCTACAAGAGAGTTCATGATGTCAGTGGATCGAGTAATCGTCTCTGTGATGGTTTCATTCTCCTCCATCTTGAATAGTTCGAACCAGTGCACAAGAATAAAAATTTTAGATTCTTTAACTCTGTTTGTGCCTGTTTGTTCGGAAAAGCTTGGTCGAAGTAAAGTGTCTTTGAGTCACTAAAAGATTACAATGGAATAATCCCGATTACAAAAGTAGGGAAAAGATATGATCGCCCCTTTGTTTAGGGCTGGGTTCTTTGTGTGGCGATGGAAAGTGATTTTTGTCTCCGTTGACTGGCCGACTATCTAGCTTCCCTTCAGGATGCTCTCGAAGATTAATCAGGAGAGAGCTCTGTTTTTAACACACTGAGCGCTTGGAGCCCATTGATTACTCCTTTTCTCCTTCTCTCCAAAAAGCAAGAAGTTTTTAGCTCAAGAATTCTCAGCTCTCAATCTCAAAAAAGCCTCTACTTCCGAAAAATTTCCCCTTCTCATAGCTCCTCAGGCTATTTATAGGGAGCCATAGGGTATTCTTGTTCCCTAAAATCCCTCCATAGTAGGGATTAACTCCCACGCTACATAAGGAGTTAATTGACCTAGTAATCGGGGTCAGTTACAACAGAAATGTGTGTCTCGCGCTAGACGCGGACCTCACGTTGCTTGTAAAATTACACCTAGAGGGGGGTGAATAGGTGTAAAGCTAATCAAATCAATATTCAATACAAAATAAAAATGAGATGATGCAAACGAACACTCAAAGCAAGATTAGAAGCCTATACCCTGTGAAGGGTTCTGAACTTCTTTCTCGTGATTCCTCTAGATAAGAGTTTGAGGTGCTCAATGCAATCTTGTTGTAAGAGTATAGATCGACAATGAATGAATGAATATAAAGTAGATAAGATAGACAAGTAAATCAATCGCAAACAAAGAGATTTGTTTCGAGGTTCGAGCCACCGCTCTACATCCCCGCCTTCTCCACCGTGAAGGATTTTCAATCCACTAGAACTTTCCACCAAAGGAATTACAACCACTATGGAGCACACAACTCCCCAACACACTTCTCTAGTCTAGAGGTAGCGTAGCAACAATACAATAAGCACTGGGTGATCAAAAGACCACAAACTCTCTCTTGAAAACGCTTCTTTACAAAACCCTAGAGAATAATATATAAGATTGAAGCTCAAGGTTTTGTAAGTGAAATTTAAAAATAGAAGAGAGATTTTAAGAACCAAAACTTGAAGAGAATTTCAGAGAATAAAAGCACAAAACCTGAAACAAAAACTTTTTCTGAAGAAGGCACAAAACTTTGAATCTTTCAAATTGTAATTATGAAAACCTCTACCCTAATAACCCCTTTATATAGGGTTTTAGGAAGAGAAAACTTAGAAAACTTTTTAGCTGAACAAAAGAGAAAGAAATTGACCCTCAATTCAGCAAACCACGTTTTTAAAATCAAAACATGTTTTAAAACAGATTTTAAAAACTAGCTAATTTTGCCAAAACATCAGACTCACGGTCGACCGGCCGGTCGACCTGACTATTCAAAATTTTGACCGTTAGCTCTTCCCGGTCGACCGGTCGGTCGACCGTGACAAACCGAGGCTAAACCTACTTACAGGACCGCCCGGTCGACTGCAACGGGGATCGGTCGACCGATTGGGAACGTGCACACCCCCAATTGCCAGAACTCCGATCGACCGAGCAGTCGACCGTTCTGGCATGTAATAGGCACGGTCGACCGCCCTGTCGACCGACCTACGCCGAAACAGATTTGAAAATTCTTTTTGAAGATATATAAAATTTTGAAATATTTTTGTTTAGATTTTAGAAGATAGGAAACATACATAGCTACTAGATGTAAGTTCTAAACTTGATAAAAATATTTTAGAAATTTTGAGAACCAAAATTATACTTTTGAAAACGTGCATTTTAATGTGTGTGTATTTTTGAGCTTCAAACATATATGCTAACTTTTAACAAAAAGAAACTATCTACAAGATGAGTCTACAAGCAGGCGTCTCTGAAAACTTGATATTGAGCAGTGATTGAGCTAGAGCCTAATATCTCATGCTTGAGAATTGAGCCATCAATACATGTACCAACCTAAAATTCATTATTGAACTTCTATTAGTACAAAATAGCATTTATATGGTTTGTTATCTCAAAACACATGACCCGGAGATTGTAACCTTTGGGCCAATAGCTTGTTGAAACGTGGGGGTCTCGGTTAGAATGCGGAGCTGCTCGGACCCGTGTTTAAAGTGAGACGCATGGTTTCTCAGACCCGCATCTGATGTGGAGCGCTGAGTTACTTAAACCTGCGTTTGAAATGGGCTGCGGGGTTGCTCTGACCTTGTGTTAGATGCGGAGTTACTCAGACTCGCATTGGACGGGATGCAAAGTTACTCAAACGCACGTTGAACGCGATTTTAATCAGGCCCGCGTCTGAAGTCTCCATGCTTCTGTGAATGCAAGGTCCGCATGTTAGTATCAAACATGACCTTCGCGTTGAAGTGACGTTCGCGTCTGATAATCTGTCCTTAGTGATTTTTGGACAGCCTATAGTGTCTTCGTGTGTTACTTGTAGTGTTTGACAAATTTGATGTGCTGATGTGGCTGTTGACACACGGTTGAATTCTTCTTTGTTCAAGGCACAGAAAAGAGCATTCATTGCTTTTGCATCAAGGTTGACTGATTTCTTTTGTTCCTCAGACCATTGGTCGTAGTTTGTACATAGTTTCTCGTATGCTGCTTCCATGATGTTCCAAAGTTTGTAGTTGATTGATTGTAAGTAGATCTTCATTAAACACTTCCAATAGTTATAGTTTGATCCACCAAACAGCGGTGGTCATTGTGTGGAATGTCCTTTTTTGAATTGTGATGATGAAAAATTCATTGCCATATCTTCAACAAGGCTCTGATACCAAGTGTGGATCCAGTATATGGAAACATAGCACTAGAGGAGAAATGAATAGTATTTATAATAAACTTATCAAGAAAGGTTAGTAATTTGAAAAATAAATATCAATCACAGAAATAAAATCAAGAAGACAATCGCAAACACAAAGAATTTATCCTGGTTTGGTCCTTCAGACCTACATCCAGTCTCCAAGAAACCCCGCTTGAGATTTTCCTTATCCTTGATTTTAAGAACTACAAAATCAACACAAGTGCATTAATTGACAAACACCCTTGCCAATTCGTACACTTCTTCTCTACACCGAGAAGACCTTTACCTTTTACCATTTACAACTTTAAATCTATAAGCCTTGAATGTGGAGTGCATGTAATAAGCCATTTGGAAGTGAATTTAGGCAAAATGAGAGAGTATATGATTTTCTTCACAGAAATTCTGAACTTTTGAAGTCAAGAACTTGGAAAGAATTGTCTTAATGAAAGTCCAAGAATCCCTAGCTATTTATAGGGATTTTGGTAACTAAAGATCAATTATTGGACATTTCAAAAACCAAGAAAATAGTTGTTAGAAAGGTGAGAATAGGTATCAAAAGATCAGAATTACAACAACTATAAACTACTATATCAGTCGACTGGAAGAAGTATCAGTCAGCTAATAACACTATTCTGTGACCTATCAGTTGACTAATCCAAATCATCAGTCGACTGATAACACTATTCTGTAAACTATTAGTCTACTGGTCTAAATCATTAGTCTACTGGACAACACAAATAGAAAATAGTAATGTCTTGTTAGATCTCAGCAGTCAACTGGGCGAAGGTATTAGTCAACTAGAGAGCATTATTAGTTGACTAATCAATATTAGTAGTCTACTTACTTGAATATTATTGCACCAAATGAGTATGCATCAACTTGATGGGTCTTATAACTTCTAGTAATCAACTATATGAAGCTATAGGCCAACTAATAGTGTGTGTATGTGTTCAAGGATTTTACAATATCACCTATGAAAATAAAGACATTATTACAACTTCAACTTCATGAATGTTACATGTCTTCAATGTCTTCAATTGATATCTTCTATCATAGTTCTTCATGTGAAAGTGGTAGAAGCCTTGTGATATCAATATATAACTTGATAAGCAATTGATAGCTTTGTGTACTGCATAAGATGTTAGTACACACACTTTATGTTGTTATCATCAAAACATCAATATAAAAGATCCAACAGTTTTTGCCAAAAATATTAAAATTGCACCACAAATGTACTAAAACAGAACCAAAATTACACAATGTGATGGGTGCGGTTCAATTTTAACCTATTGATGGTGACCCGCAAGCGAGGAGGAGGGGGAGGTCGGAAGAAGAGGAGGGAAGGGGGAGGTCAGAGGAGAAGGAGGGGGGAGGGGGAGGTCGAGGACGGGAAGGAGCGAAAGAAGGAGGAGGGGAAGGGGGAGGTCAGCGGAGGAGGAGGGGGAGGAGGTCAGCAGAGGGGGGAGGAGGTCGGTGGAGCGGTGCAGTTTGATTTAACACTTCTCAAAAAAATCAAAACCAAACCGAACCGAATCTCATCTCTTATTTCACCAAACTGTTTGGTTTGGATTAGTTTGGAGGTGAACCGAACTAAATGCTCACCCCTGCTCTAACGTTTTCGAAATCCCATGGTTGATTGGAAAAAATTTTGAAATACTTTGGACTTCATGTTGTCTTGGATTTTTGTGATTGGCAGGCAATCTTTTAAAATGTCCTGAGCTTGATCCTATCTGAATTTTAATCTTTGCGAGTGTACTATTAAACTGCTTAAAGCACGAAGAAGGATCACCATAAGTATCTAGAAATGCAGTTTGGAACTTTCTGAGCTTTGATTTACTTATTGGTTTACTGTTGAACCAGTTGAAATGTATCCAGAGGTAACAGTTAACTTAGCAACTGAAAGTTTAGACCAAATTCTATATTTCTACTGATGAAATTGAGTAGGTAAGAGAGGCATGATTTTAACCATGTTTCTCATTTTCATCAAGAAAATAGAGGAGATTACTGTCAGAGGTATGATTTTTAACATATTAGTGAATTATTTTGCAATTTAAGCAAATTTATTTTGCTTGTCATTCTGCTAGGAAAAGTTGACAAGTAAAGAAAATTTACTGTCAGAGGTATGATTTTTGACTGACAGTGAAATGTTTTGTGATTTAAGCAAATTTAGTGAACTTAGAACGAAATGAACAAGCAAAGTTTTACTATCAGAGGTGTGATTTTTAACATGACAGGGATTTCTTTTATGTGCCAGAGATGATGATTAACTTAGCAAGTGAAGGTGTAATTTTAACCAAATTTGACACTTCTTTTGAGGAAGTGGGCAAGAGGTGTAATTTTGACCAGTAGGAGATATGATTTTAACCATAAGTCTCATTTTCGTTGAGAAAATAAAGAGAAAATACTACCAGAGGTGTGATTTTTAACATAACAGTGATTTGTTTTGCGATTTGAGCAAGTTTGATCAGAGGTGTGATTTTTTAACTTGACCGATATTTGTTTTGCAATTTGAGTAAGTTTAGTGGACCTATCATTCTATTAAACAGAATTGACAAGTAAAAGTCTTATTGTCAGATGTGTAATTTTTAACTTGACAGGGATTTGTTTTGTGATTTGAGCAAATTTAGTCAGAGGTATGATTTTTAAATTGACAAAGATTTGTTTTATGATTTGAGCAAGTTTAGTGAATTTGTCATTCTGTGTGAGGATATTGACAAATAGAAGCTTTACTTATTGGAGATATATCGAAGTCTTATTGTCAGAGGTGTGATTTTTAACATGACAGGTTCAATTTGTTATTCATTCCGTTGAATGAGTAAGTATAGCTTTTTGTAGATCTATCTTTTTTTTGAAGGAAATTGGTAAAGAATTTTGGTAGGAATAGGTGGGATTAGCTACCTTATGAATTTTAGCAAATACTCAGTTATCAATGGATTTAATTTGCCTTTACCAACTACTGCTTGAGTGGGCTAGCCATGCTATTTCCCTCAATACTTTCCTCTATCCTTAGCCATTGAAGGCGTTGGATTGTTATGTCACTTTGAGTAACTTTTTGTATAGAGTAGCATGTGATTTACTTCCAATATTATTCCACATATAAGCTCTAGAATCTTATTGGGGATTAAAGAAGTATAAACTTCATGGGAAATTTGTCAGGAAATTAGCGTTCCCTATGGAATTTATCCCATCTCTCTCATAATCAAGACTTTCATTGTCAGTTGATCGTCAGGCCTTGATATGAATGTAGAAACATGTTGGAACTTAGATTTTGATGATAACATTTGTGACGCAGATGCATTGGAGCTCTATCTCAAAAGCTACTGCTGAGTTCTAATTGCTCAAGGCTACTTAAGGATATTGGCTATTTTTGTGTATTTTTTATAGATTGTTAAAAGCCTTGATCACACACACAATATAGTCATATAGTCGACTTATCCCCTAGTCTAGTCGACTAATATATCTTATAGTCGACTAACCCCTTCTATAGTTGACTAAGTCTTTCCACAGATATATATCATTTCTCTGTTTGTTGACTGTAACCAATACTAGTCGACTTATTAACTCTGCTAGCCGACTAAGTTTAGTTTCCAAAGACTTGTTATTCCATGCCAGTCTTGATGTAGTCGACTTGATATATCGCCTAGTCGACTAACGCAGGAAAAACTTGTTCTATTAGTTAACCAATATCATACCCTAGTTGACTATAGACAGTTTCTGATTGTTAAACAGTTATTAATTTCTTATGTTTTATCCAATGTTCTGATATTCAAATTTAAGTTGATAACTTCCCTAACTGACCATAGATTTCACCTATAAATAGGGATGTTGTCCTCGGATGAATACACCAATTCAAAATATTAGTTTTTCTATCCAAACTCTATTGAAAAATTCTGTTTCCTAGAAAACTAGTTTCTATTTTCATTTCTTCACACAATTCCAATTCCTTTGTGAAGAACTCTAAGTGCACCTATAAGAAACCTTATTCACTATCACATACAAGTTTCAGGGCTTATAGATTCATTGTAATCATTCAAAGAGAAGAGTTATACAAGAGTGTCTTCTTGGTGTTGAGAAGAGTTGTACAAGTTGTTGTCTTCTTGGTGTAGAGAAGAGTTGTACAAATTTGACAAAGGTTGTTTTGTCAAATGGTGTACAAGGAGTTGATTTTGGGGTGTATCAAAATCAGGATAAGAAAAACCTCAAGCGGGTTGCTTGGGGACTGGACGTAGGTCACAAGGACCGAACCAGGATAAAATCTCTCGTGTTTGCATTTGCATATTTTCTGAGATTTATTCTGTGTATTTTCCTTTTCTTTCAAGTATTTTATTTAAACGCTAATCAACTTTATTTTTTATTGTTTGTGTTGCCATTATTTTTAGATCCTACAAAACACTGGAAAAGTTCTACAATAGTGCATCACGAGCCTTTTCAATAAGTTCAGTGACTGCATCATGAGCCTTCTTCAATGAGTTCGGCTTGATAAGTCATCAGATAATCTCATTCAAACAGATGATTGGTTGCATCACGAGCCTTCTTCTATGAGTTCGGCGACTGCATCATGAGCCTTCTTCAATAACTCAGGCCTTCTTCAATGAGTTCGGCTTGATAGGTCATCAGATAAACTCATTCAAATCGATGATCACTGCATCATGAGCCTTCTTTAATGAGTTCGGTAACTGCATCATAAGTGTTCTTCAATGAATTCGGCTTGATAAGTCATTAGATAAACTCATTCAAATAGATGATCGGCTGCATCACGAACCTTCTTCAACGAGTTCGACAATACATCATGAGCCTTCTTCAATGAGTTCAGCTTGATAAGTCATCAGATAAACTCATTCAAATAGATAATTGGTTGCATCACATGTTCGACTGGAATAGTCGTGAAGCCGAGCCATGATCCATTGAAAGGGGAAGAGGTGGTTCGAGACATGCCACCATTACATATGAAAAAGTCAGGTTAGAGACACCATCCTTTTTGGATCGAGAGGAATGACCTGGAAGAAGAGTGCCTAAAATTGTTGTCTAAGTATGCTCGACTTCAAAATATGACCTATTCTTCCAAACTAAAAGTGGATGAAAGTTTATATATTAGAGAAGAGTGAGAAGGGTAAAACCGATAATTTTACCTTCATCATTTCTTCAATGTTGACATCATGATCATAATGTCTCCAGATTCGTTCGGCTCGATGTCAATAAGCAGTGATGTAATCATGGCGCTCTTCAAAACATCTTGGATCCTAAATCCTAATCCAACATTGGATAGAGCACTTATCTGATCCGAGGTAGGTGTTAGTTTGATCATGGATAATACTTTTCAGGAATTCACCATTGATCGGCATCATGAGTGTGTCGTCGTTTAGATTCGTGAGGCGATAAGCTCCATTTGAGTAAATTGTTTCTACTACAAAGGTCCTTCCCATTTGAGTTGAAATATTCCTTTGGTCATATGTATCATGACCATGGGTCATCTGGCAGCTAAGACAAAATCGTCTTTCTTAAAGTTTCATTCTTTGACTTTCTTGTTGAAGGCTTTAAAAAATCGAGCTTGATAGAGCTCAATTTGTTGTTGAGCTTGTAGACATTTATCATCCAAAACTTTGAACTCTTAAAGATGCAGTTAATGTTTGTCCTCATTTGTCATCTCTATCGCTAGGGCAATACGCAGATATGGAATCTGAATCTCTAGTGAAAATACAGCTTCACACCCGTAGACCAATAAAAATAGTGTACCCCTTGTTGGGGTTCTCACCATTGAGCGGTATGCCCAAAGGCATTCACCAAACTTCTCGTCCCAGTCGTGTTGATTTTTTGAGATGAACTTCTTGAGAAGTTTTCAATGATCTTGTTGAAAGCTTCCACAAAATTGTTGGCAAATGGATAGTATGCCACTGAAGACACACTTTAAATTCTGAATTTTATTGCAGAATTTTTTGAATGCTTAGCTGACAAATTGGGATCCATTATCATAGACGATTCTGTGCGGTACGCCAAATCAACTGTATACATTCCAAGGACCTACTAGTGAACCCTATCCATCAAATATCGAATTGTAGTGTTGGAATTATTCTGATTCTTCATGGGACCAATCAAATACTAATTATCAATACAATTGGTCTCCTATGGATCCATCACCCCCTCAATTTGAGTTAGATAATGAGTAAAAGAAGGATTCATTTTCTACTCAACATGTTCTTGATCCAAAACTGACTCGATGCATGTCAATTCAAGAGCACATCAACATGTCTACTCATTCCATCAAGAGCACTCAATCTGTTCCTAGGCCAAAATCTTCAATTCTAGAGCACATTAGTTTTCATGAAGCAAAAAAATCAACACTTTTGAGAAGCCTGTTGAGAAAGTGTGCATACTGATTGTAGTTCATTTTTGCATCATCTTCCACCTCTATATTATGCTTTATGTAAATAAAAATGAGGTTTTTAATGATTTTCTCTCTAAATTTGCAAGTCCATCTTTAATGGAGAGGAAGGCCCATAATCAAGGATTTATCAAGGATAAATGGGTTAATTAAAGTGCCAAATGAAAAGCCCAAAAGTCTAAAGCCCAGATCTGGAGACATCCACGCATCCACTCAGCATTCTAGAAGATCCACGTGGCTAACAGACTACAACAGAATGGCAACAGAATTCGTTGGCGCAACGGCCAAGATTCTGCCGCGGAAACGCGGCTCTGGCTGCGGATCCGCGGCAGGGATCTGGCCGTTGAGCCAGCGATTTGATCCCACGATCAGGATTTGAAGGCCTCCTCTTCTGAAGCCTATAAATAGACTACCAAGGACTCTGCGAGATAGGAGGAGAGATTTGGAGAGAGAGCTTGTATTTTAGAGAGTTGTAGTTATTTTTCTTTAGTCTTTTTAGTGCTCTTGTAATCTCCTTCCTCCTAGAAATTCTGCGAAAGAGAGAAAGAAAGAGTGAGAGAGCTTGTAATCCAAGGGGTGACAACTTGAAGCAAGGATTCATCCATCATTCTTCTCATCTTTGCAATTTCTAGTGCTTTACATTTCTTGCATTACTTTCTTCAAGCTTTACTTTTATTGCGTTTTCTTTCTACATGAATTGTTGTTTTCTTTTCTTTGCAATGTCTAGCTAACTTCTTTAACATGACTAGCTAACTACTAACTTTGCTAACTTCTAACTCTTGGGTGATTGCTAACTTTTAATCTTGCAATTTTGAGTCTCTTTCATCCCCAATGAAGATGGGTTACTTTCATTCTTGGCAAATTCTTGTTGTAATTCCATATGATTCATGTGAGACTCATTTAGAGCCTTGTCTTTAGAGCAAGTGCCTTGATGGAACATGGAGATGGAGTACCTACCATATGCTATTTGTTGTACAATTTTCTTACTTCAATGCTAACTTGATGTATGGCCTTGAATGACTAATGAATCTTGTATCTTCTTCCTTAGCATTCCTTGAGTGACACTCCTCGATTCCACCATTGAAATTCTATCTCGAGAGCCGATGAATCAATGAGGCTACAAGACAAGTCCAAGAAGATCACCCATCTACCAAGTGGGAAAGTAATTTGACCAACAAGCAAGACAAACCTTTGCCGATGAATCAACATGAGGCATGCATTACCATAATGAGATTAGTAAGTTAGCAAATTAGAAAGGTTAGCTAGTCATGGTTTCTTCCATCTCAAAAGTCTTTCAAAGTTTTTCTTCTTTAGTTTTCTTTCTAAAGCTAGTCTAGTTTTCGAGTTCTTTCACTTTCTTTTCCATCGTTTTCTTTTCATGCAACCAATCCACACCAAAGTTTTCTTTTATTTTTCCATGTCATTGTGATTCTTTTGAACATAGAAGAACACTCGTTTTCTTTCTTCACCACTTAACCGTAAAGCTTCCATCGCGAGCTCTCCCTAAGGATCAACCCGTAATAGTTCATACTACTACGGTGATTCGGAAGGAGTACATAAACATTGTGAATACATTCTTGGAGTTTTGAGCATCACATTTGAACAAAGAAGGTTGACTCTAAACCCTCTATCTCTGAATTGAGTACACTCCTATTCCTTCCCTATCAAATTTTTGGCGTCGTTGCCGGGGAGAGCAACGATTTACATTTAATTGAAGAACTAAACGAGTTTTCTTCTCTGTTGCAGGTTACAGGTTGAAGAAATAGGAAAACCAGCATTGCAGTAACATATAAGTGGCCTTGGGCCTCTGCTCTTGAAAGCAGAGACCAAGTGCTCTCGGATTTGCCGCGTTTTCTCGGCCAAAGCCGCGGATCCGCGGCAATGATTAGTTGACTACTAATCTATTTTTGTGCAGGGTTGCATGCTTTGCAAAAATACAGCTGCTGCAATTTTAAATTCTTGTATGCTTTCACCATATTCCTTCTAATAATCAACAGTAAAACATTTGTTGTAAAGATAAAAATTGATTAGACGTTGCATTTTTAGGCACGTGTCTTTTCAATTCATTTACTTTACTGTTGAAGAGTGCTGAAGCAAGGTACGTTCGCATTGCATATTGAATAGGACTCACTTCTTGGTTGATTTATATCGCTTTGAGTGAACCTTGTTTGCATAAACTGTACACTTGCACAAAATTGATTTTAAGGGCATCACCCAATAAATAAGATAAGGTGGGAATTTTATCACCCTTTTCTTGGCTCAAAAATCATTATCCAAGCACTCACAATCCCAAGCTTTTTAATAAAATTTGATAGACGTTGGCCCTAGGGACATCCGGACTCAGTAGGAGATCAGCTGAAGTTGGAAATTGATTTTGATTCATACTCCAGTCAAATCAGTGTCTAAGGTTAGGGATTAAGAGGTTACGCCTCGAAGATACCATGGTTTGGCGTAATTAAGACCCGTTGCTTACGCACGGATACCTCCCACCGTATTTTGCCCCTACCTGGCTGATTAGCTGTGATCTGATTCAAGCAACAACCTTCTTCGGTTCATCGAACAGTTAGGAGTCGTCTAGGTCCAGGTATCCTAGATAGCTTGTGATTGATTTTTCTTTTCTTGTTTGTTATTTTCATTTTCTTTTCGCTGGTGTGATCGGTGAACGTTGTTTGTGATTGTGTATGCAAGAGTGGTACCGGGATCCAGATCTGCAAGACTTGTTAGAATTTCTACACTTGCACAAACACCACCACTTGACACAATCCCAATAATGGCAAACAACACTTCGCTTCAAGATAAATTCTACCCGATTCGCACTTCACTTCCATCATGCATTCTTCTCCCTGTAACCAATGGAAATAATTTTGAGCTAAAGCCACAATTCATAAACACTCTTCCCCGATTTCATGGCTTAGAATCCGAGGATGCGTATTTCTTCATTCGAGAGTTTGAAGAAGTATGTGTAATGATGAGAATTTCCCAATTGACTGAGGATGCTGTTAGACTTAGGTTCATACCCTTCGCGCTGAAAGATATAGCTAAGAAATGGCTTTTCAATCTTCCCGCCAGCTCGATTTCTTCATGGGATGATTTTGTAAAAGTCTTTCTTAAAAAGTTTTATCCCATTCACAAAATAGCCCTCATGAGGAAAAACATTATGCAATTCAAGTAAGAATCCAATGAACCATTCTGGAAATATTTTGAGCGTTTCAAAGATTTACTAGCCCTTTGTCCTCATCACGGCATAGAGAAATGGCGTCAGTGCCAAATTATCTATAACGGACTCGATTACCAAACGAAGACACTCCTTGTAACCATGTGCCAAGGAGAATTTTTAAAGAAGATGAGAATCAGGAGTGGGATCTCTTTGAAGCCTTAGCTGAGAAAACAATTCAGTGGGAGTCATGCCCAGATAAATCCACTCCCACCACTTCCAGAACCGGTATGCATTCAATAGAATCCTCTATAGCTGCTGAGGCTAAGATCACACAATTAATGAAGAGGATAGAATTGCTTGAATCAAGGAACATTCTGCTGTCAACCAGGTCAACCCATCACATGTGGTCAAACCGGGTTGCACCTATTGCCATGATCTCAACCATGTCTTTGAGGAGTGTCCTGTATATCAGTCTCAAATGTATCAGGAGAACACGAATGCTGCCTATACCAGACCCAACCACAATTCATACTCCAATACGTACAATCTGGGATAGCGAAACCATCCAAATTTTTCTTGGAGTCAGTCTGGTCCTGAGCAACCTAGGCCATCATTTCCACATCCATATCATGCTCATCTCACACACCCAGTTTCAACCAGAATCCACCGAATTTTCACCCATATCATAATCCACCACAATTCCAATCTTATCAAAGTCCACCACATCACCAAACAACTTCCAGCCTACTTATCAACAACATCGACCCCAGAATAATTCAGACAGGAGAATATCTGAGTTGGAAAAAATGATAGAAACCCTAATAAAAACCCAGCATCTGGATATGAATAAAGTACAGGTCCAGATAGGGCAATTGGCTAATTCTGTAAATGAGAGACAAAAAGGTATGCTACCAAGCCAGCCAGTGCCCAATCCAAAAAATCACTTCCCTCTGCATGAAGTAGAAGACATGGCCCCAGTCAATGCAACACTATTCATATTCTGAGATCTGGGAAGCGGGTAGATAATAAGGTTTCTAATCAAACATCCAAATCAGTGCAAAAACCAACACCTCCTATTCCAGTATAACCAACTCCAGACAATCCATCTTCCAGTTCTGAACCATCAACTTCAAAAGCCAAAGGGAAAGAAAAGATAGATGAGCAACCATATAAGCCTATTGTACCATTTCCAAATAGGCTGGCAAATCCAAAATTGAATGCTCATATGGAGAAGATCAGATAGATGTTTAATCAAGTCCAAATCAATATCCCTCTTCTTGATGCAATTCAACAAGTTCCTTCATATGCCAAATTTTTGAAAGAAATGTGCACAAAGAAGAGGAAAGCCAAAGTCCCTAAAAAAGTCTTCCTAGCTTCAAATATCAGCGAGTTGCTCACTGGGCCAATTCCTGTGAAATACAAGGACCCAGGGAGCCCAACCATCTCTTGTATCATAGGACAGACTACAATCAATAGGGCATTGCTTGATTTGGGAGCCAGTATCAATCTCCTTCCCTTTTCTGTGTATCAACAACTAGGGTTAGGCGACCTTCGTCCGACCCAAGTTAAGATACAATTGGCTGATCGTTCTGTGAAGATCCTCAAAGGGGAAATTCATGATGTCCTTGTCAGAGTTGGGGAGTTCATTTACCCGGTAGATTTCATAGTTCTTGAGACACAACCTGTGTCTAACTCTAATCATCAGGCTCAAACTCCTGTTATCCTGGGGCGACCATTCCTTGCTACAGCAAATACCATCATCAATTGTAGGAATGGATCCATGAGGCTAACATCTGGCGACATGACTCGAGAAATGAATGTCTTCAACGTAGATAAACAACCTCGTAAGACAAGAGATCAAACATACGAGATAAACTTTGTCGAAAATAATTGTGAGGAAGAACGTGACGATTCAGAAGATGAGTTGCTGTTTCTGAATGAGTTTTTTCAAAATGAATGCAACCATCTTGATGTGGAAGATCCGAATGTTCGAGTACCCTTTCAGAAGGGGAAACTTGATTTGGATATCTTCACTTTCAAAGAGCCAACAAAGAGTGTAATCCATAAGGATATCATTAACGAACCTCCAATTGACATACTTTTTGAAGACCTCTTCAAGGACGAGCTCATGTATCTGGATGAACACACTCAGGATATTTTGATTAATGGCACATATCCAGGGGAAAGTGTTGACCTCAACTTTTAGGAAATATACGAGGCTGAGTTGGAATTTCTTGGAATTCAGAATAAAGAAGTTTCAAAGGAGCAAAGTGGTGATGGTGGAAAGTTTTTAAAGAGCATTGTGGTGATATAAGGATGAATCATCTTAAGCAATTGAAACTGGAGACGCCTAAGGCTCAGAGGACAATTCAACTCGTTTCCCAACTGAGCCCTCTTAAACGGACCCATTGGAATGATGGGAAACGGGCAAGAGGGATACGACCAAAAGAAGCCCTAGGTAGTGGACACACTTCATAAATTATTTTTGTACCCTTTTGTAAATAATAATAAAATAAAATAAATAAATAAATAAATAAATAAATAAATAAATAAAAATTTTCTGGACTTTGGTGCTAATTGGTGATTGTTCTACATATTTACATATTTTACCACTTCCATACTATGCATTTTGTAAATAATATGTGATTTCTTACCCATTTTCTCTCTATTTTTACAGGTCCACAACTTAAAAGAGAAAAGCCAATTAATCACTTTAATTAGCAATAATTAAAAGTGATTAAATCCATAATCCCAAAAGAGCCAAGATTTGAATTTGGATTCAGTTGAGATCCGCGCGCCCATAGGATCTTCCAGAAGGCCACGTGACTAACCAACTAACAACCAGATCACAACAGAAAATCTGGGCTCAACGGCCCAGATTTTGCCGCAAAAACGGCCAGATCCTTGTGGATCTGCGGCAGTTACAGGTTGTTAGGATCTCGGATTTTGCGCCAACGGCCAGGGCTCTAGATGCTTCTCTGGGATGGCTATAAATAGAGGACCAAGGTCTGTACGTGAAGAGAGAGAAGAGAGAGAAGAAAATAGGGGAAAATTCTTGTATTTTTGTTTTCTCCTAGGTTTTTACACTTCATCTTCCTCCTCCTAGAGATCTTGACAAAAGTGAGAGAGAGAGTGCTGTTTGAGAGCTTGTACCAAGAAAGTGACATTCTTGTAGCCAAGGATTAATCAAAAGGACTCCATTCTTCACTTTGCAAAGCTCTAGTATGTTGTACTTTACCTTGCTTTAAATTCTTGCTTTGATTCTAGTTCAATTCTATTGCTTGTGTTTTGTTGCTTTACTACATGAATAGTTGTGTTGTTTCTAGTGTAATGGCTAGCTAGATCTTTATTGCATGGCTAGCTAAGAACTTGCCTAGCTGACTTCTATCTCCTTGGGTGATGCTTATCTTTATACTTGCATTGTGAACATTTCTATAACTTACCAAGAAGTAGAGTTGATTTCTCTTGATAATTGCTTGTTCATACCACCTAAGACTCATGTGTGCCTCATTTAGAGCCTTGTCTAGAACAAGAGCCTTTGATGGAACATGAAGATGGTTCACCTACATATGCTACTTGTAAGAACAACTTCCCTACTTCAAGCTACTAGTTGTTGTTATGTCTTGAATGTTTGAATGAACGTTGTATCTTCTCTTTAGCATCTTTGAGTGTCACTTCTAGATTTCATCAATTGAACATCTATCTAAGAGAGCCAATGACTCATTGTGAGGCTTCAAGCTAGAACAAGAGAACACTCATCTTCAAGAAGGTAAAGAACTTGAACAAACAAGCAAGTTACATCAACAATTGCCAATGAGTCAATACGAGGCAACAAAGCATCACCATTGAGTATAGCAAGTTAGCAATGAGGTGAAGTTAGCTAACCATGTATCTAATCATCCAAAGTTTTTTCCAACACTCTCTTTACTAGTTTCTTTGTCTTTACAACACACTTCCACTTCACTCAAGTTCTTTTTGGTTTCTTTTTACATAATGCACACATCCACCATTTCTTTTCTTCTTGCACTTGTGTAATTACATAGAAGTTTCTTCGTCTTTTTGCTTCACTTTGAAAAAACGTAACGCTTCTATCGCTAGCTCTCCCGGAAGATCGACCCGGTATAGCCATACTATATCGGAGATTGGAAAGAGTTTATTGATCTTTAAATACAATTGAGGAGTAAATAAACATCAAGGTTAACTCTAAACCTCTTCTCCTTAACTGAATAATTGTGCAAGAACTCTACATTACTCTTTCCTAATCAAATTTTTGGCGCCGTTGCCGGGGAGAGCAACGATTTTTGGTTGAAAAGTGAAGAACTAATACGAAGTCTCTTCTCTGTTGCAGGTCACAGGTTGAAGAAACAGCAAATTTTGCATAGCAGTGACATATAAGTGGACCTGGGCCTCTGCTCTTGAAAGCAGAGACCAGGATCCCTCCAAATTGCCGCAATTTCTGGGCTTTTGCCGCAGATTTGCGGCAAAGAGGAGATCACTACTAATCAGTTTTCTGCAGGGCTTGCCTCTCTGCAAAATACAGTTTCTGATATATTTTAAATCCTGTTTGCTTCACCTGATATCTGCTAATCAACAGTAAAAAATTGGTTGTAATTGTTAAAAAAATTGTTTAGACATTTGCATCTCTAGGCACGTGTCTTTCAATTTCTTTACTTTTACTGTTGAAGAGTGCGGGGGACAAGGTACGTAAGCATAGCATATAGACTAGGACTCACTCATTGTTTGATTTACTTATGCTTTGAGTGAACCTTGTTTGTTGATATCGTACACTTGCACTAATTGACTCTAAGGGCAAATCCCATAAAAAAGATAAGGTGGGGATTTTATCACCCCTTCCTTAGCCCACAAACCATCTTCCCCACGTACTCACAATCCTAAGCTTCTAAATAAAAATTGCTAGACGTTGGCCCTAGGGACATCCGGACTCACTTAGGAGATTATCCTAAGGGGGAAAAGTGTTGGAAAGTGACTTTTGTAAAATCGGTGTCTAGGAAAGGGGTTGAGGGCCGAAAGCCCGAAGGTTGTTGGTTACTTAATTAAGGAACGTCTCTGATGGAAAACCTCCCAACAACTTTACCCTTCCCTGGCCAATTTGCTTATAGTCAAAGTCCACACCAAACCTCCTGTGGACAATCTATCGTTAGGAGTCGTCTAGGTCCAGGAAACCTAGAAAGCTTGGATTGATTTTTTTTCTTTTTTCTTGATTGTTATTTTTCATTTTTCGCTTGTGTGATTGGTGCACGTTGATTGTGAAATTGTATGCAAGAGTGGTATAGAGACCCAAATTCTGCGAGGCTTGTGAGAGTTTCTACACTGCCACATACACCACCACTCCACACAATCATGACTACCAACGTGTCGCTGCAAGACAAGTTCTATCCTATCCGCACATCACTTCCATCTTGCATTCTCCTCCCAAACACAAATGGAAATAATTTTGAGTTGAAGCCCCAGTTCATAAACACTCTTCCACAATTCCATGGCCTTGAATCTGAGGATGCCTACTTCTTCATCCGAGAGTTTGAAGAAGTATGCCTTATGATGAGGATTTCCCAGCTTACCGATGATGCTGTCAGACTTAGGTTCATACCTTTCGCATTAAAGGATATTGCTAAGAAGTGGCTTTATAATCTCCCAGTTAGCTCTATTTCTTCTTGGGATGATTTCGTTAAGGTCTTTCTTAAAAAGTTTTATCATATTCATAAGACAGCCTTGATGAGGAAAAATATTATGCAATTCAAACAAGAAGCAAATGAACCGTTTTGGAAGTATTTTGAGTGCTTCAAAGACCTAGTAGCCCTGTGTCCCCATCACGGTATAGAAAAATGGCGTCAGTGCTAGATTATCTATGATGGGCCTGATTATCAGACTAAGACTCTCCTAGAAACCATGTGTCAAGGAGAATTCTTAAAAAAGGATGAAGATCAGGGTTGGGATCTTTTTGAGGCTCTAGCTGAAAAGACAATTCAGTGGGAGTCATGTACTGAGAAACCTACACCCACAACTTCCAGAACTGGTTTACACTCTATAGGATCCTCGATAGCTGCAGAAGTTAAAATCACACAGTTGATGAAGAGGATTGAATTGCTAGAATCCAGGGAAAATTCTGTTGTTAATCAAGTCAACCCATCGTCAGTAGCTAGCCCATCACCTATGGCTAGCCCTGCACCTATAATCCACCCGGGTTGTACTTACTGCCATGATTTGAATCATATGTTGGAAGAGTGTCCAGTGTATTACTCTCAAAATTTTCAGGAGAGTACGAATGCCGCTTACACCAGACCCACTTACAACCCTTACTCCAAAACCTATAATCCTGGATGGCGTAACCATCCAAACTTCTCTTGGAGTCAGTCTGGACCTGAGCAGCCGAGACAACCATATCCACAACAATACCCTGCTCAGTCTCATCCACCGACTTACCACCAGAACCCACCAAATGTTCATTCATACCAGAGCCCCCAAGATTCCAATCCTATCAAAATCCTGTGCCATATCAAGCAAGTTTCCAGCCCCAGTATCAACACCATCCACCACCCAATCCTTCAGACAAAAGACTTTCTGATTTGAAGAAAATGATAGAGACCTTATCTAAGAACCAAGCTTCTATGATGAACAATCAGCAGCAGGACATGAATAAATTGCAAATTCAAATAGGGCAGTTGGCTAACTTTTTGACTGAAAGACAAAAAGGAATGCTGCCTAGCCAACCTGTGCCAAATCCCAAAGCCCATTTTCCTCTGCATGAAGTTGAAGCCTTGGGACCCAGCCAAAGTCAATGCCAAGACATTCAAATCCTTAGATCTGGGAAACGTGTAGATAATAAGGTTTCAAATCATTCTCCCAAATCTGTGCCAATGCCACCACCTTCTGTTCCAATCCAGCCTATGCAAGACATTCCTTCATCAAGCACACATCCATCCACTTCCCAGTCAAAAGGAAAAGAGAAAGTTGATGAGCAAACATATAAGCCTGTTGTCCCATTCCCAAATAGGCTTACAAATCATAAGATAAATGCTCACATGGAGAAGATAAGAGAGATATTCAATCAAGTACAAATCAATGTCCCTCTCTTAGATGCTATTCAACAGGTTCCATCCTACGCCAAGTTTCTGAAAGAAATGTGTACAAAAAAGAGAAAAGCAAGTGTCCCGAAGAAAGTCTTTCTGGCTTCCAACATAAGTGAACTGCTCAATGGTCCAATCCCTGTGAAATACAAAGATCCAGGGAGCCCTACCATTTCTTGTATCATAGGGCAGACCACCATAAATAGGGCTTTGCTTGACTTGGGCGCGAGCATCAATCTTCTCCCCTTTTCCGTCTATCAGCAGTTAGGGTTAGGCAACCTTCGTCCTACCCAGATGACAATTCAATTGGCTGACCGCTCTGTAAAGATTCCCAAGGGGGAAATTACAGATGTTTTGATACGGGTCGGGGAATTCATTTACCCCGTGGACTTTGTTGTTCTTGAAACACAGCCCGTACAAAATCACAGAGCGCAAACACCTGTCATTCTCGGACGTCCTTTCTTAGCCACCGCAAATGCAATAATCAATTGCCGAAATGGATCGATGCGGTTAACGTTCGGAGATATGACGAAAGAGGTGAATGTCTTCCATCTGGGGAAGCAGCCAAGGGATGTGGATCATGATTCTTTTGAAGTAAACTTGATTGAAGGACTGACCAGTGAACATGTGGAGGAAATTGAGTATGAGTCTGAAGAGGAGTTTGAGTTGGAGTCGGATGACTTCAACTTGGATCAGATTGTTGGATCAAATGTTGAACGGACCTCTAATTCCACACCTATTCTTCCCTTGCACCATGAGCAACCAGTTTTAGACCCTGTCCCTTCTTCTGAGCTTAAAGCTCTTCCTAATCATCTCAAGTACAAGTACTTAGATGAGAAGGAAGCCTTTCCGGTCATCATTGCATCAAATCTTACTGAGCAACAAGAAGAGGACCTTCTGAATGTGTTAAGGGAAAATAAAGAGGCCATTGGTTAGACTATGGCTGACATCAAGGGAATTAGTCCTACCATTGTTCAACACAGAATTCACCTGACGGAAGATGCTAAACCGAAACGAGACCCACAGCGCAGACTTAACCCCATTATGCAAGAAGCTGTTAGATCTGAGATTTTGAAACTATTAGATAATGGGATTATCTATCCCATATCTGATAGTCAGTGGGTAAGTCCAGTCCATGCTGTGCCTAAGAAAGCTGGGTTTACTGTGGTGGAAAATGAGAATAAAGAATTGATACAAACACGTCTTCCAACGAAGATTAGAGTTTGTATTGATTATAGGAAGTTGAACACCGCCACACGTAAAGACCACTTTCCACTTCCATTCATTGATCAAATGTTGGAGAGATTGGCGGGACACGAGTACTATTGTTTCCTGGATGGATATTCAGGATATAATCAAATCCCAATCGCTCCCGAAGACCAAGAGAAAACGACCTTCACCTGTCCCTTTGGAACGTTTGCATACCGTAGGATGCCCTTTGGCCTTTGCAATGCTCCAGCAACGTTTCAACGTTGCATGTTGAGCCTGTTCTCAGACATGGTGGAGAGATTTCTAGAAATTTTCATGGATGACTTTTCGATCTATGGGGATTCTTTTGAGCAATGCTTGTACCATCTGAAGCTGGTTTTACAACGATGCATGGAGAAAAATTTGACACTCAACTGGGAAAAGTGTCATTTCATGGTCAAGCAAGGAATAGTACTTGGGCACAAGGTATCAAGAATAGGAATTGAGGTGGACAAGTCGAAAGTGGAAGTCATTACAAAGCTCACTGAACCTACATGTTTAAAAGACATTAGATCATTCTTAGGGCACGCCGGCTTCTATAGACGATTCATTCAAGGGTTTAGCAACATTGCAAGACCCTTGACAAATCTCTTAGGAAAGGACGCACCCTTTATCTTTGATTAAGAATGTCAAAAATCGTGGAGAGAGCTTAAGGATAGACTTGTCTCAGCACCAATCATCTCTGCACCAGATTGGACCAAGCCTTTTGAGATTATGTGTGACGCCTCAGACTTTGCTATAGTCGCTGTTTTAGGACAGCGTATTGATAATAGGAAACACGTGATCTATTATGCTAGCAGAACGCTAAACGATGCCCAACTCAATTACACGACCACTGAAAAGGAATTTTTAGCAGTTGTCTTTGCGTTGGAGAAATTCCGTCAATATCTGCTAGGGTCAAGAACTGTTATTTTTACTGATCACTCCGCCCTAAAATACTTGATGCAAAAGAAGGATGCTAAGGCAAGATTGATTCGTTGGATACTTCTTTTGCAAGAATTTGATTTGGAGATAAAAGATAATAAGGGCGTTGAGAATGTGGTTGCAGATCACTTGTCGAGAATCCCGAACGCACCTAAGGAGAGTATACCGATTAACGACGATTTTCCTGACGAGCATATTTTTGAGATACGTGGAGAGCCCTGGTATGCTGATATAGTAAACTACCTTGCTACCAGGCAAATACCTTCCCATTGGTCAGGACAAGAAAAACATCGTTTTCTGCGTCAAATGCGGTTCTTCTTTTGGGATGAACCATATTTATTCAAGTACTGTCCTGACCAAATCATTCGTAGATGCCTTCCTGAGGATGAACATCAGAGTGTATTGACATTTTGTCACAAGTTAGCTTGCGGTGGACATTTTGGTCCACGGAAAACTGCCGAGAAAGTGCTTCAGAGTGGATTCTATTGGCCCACTCTCTTTAAGGATGCACATAATTTTTGCAAGCTTTGTGATAAGTGTCAGATGACGGGTCGTATCACACAGAAAGACATGATGCCCCTCACACCCATCTTGGAAGTCGAAATTTTCGACCTCTGGGGCATCGATTTTATGGGACCCTTTCCTCTGTCTTACGGTAACCAATACATTTTGGTAGCCGTAGATTATGTTTCTAAATGGGCTGAAGCGATTCCAACACGGACTAATGATAACCATGTTGTCATCAAGTTTTTAAGAGACTACATCATCTCTCGCTTTGGAGCCCCCCGTGCGATAATAAGTGATAATGGGAGTTATTTTTGCAATAGGGCTTTTGAAGCCCTGATGCGCAAGTATTCTATCACTCACAAATTATCCACGGCTTACCATCCTCAAACCAATGGGCAAGTTGAAGTAACGAATAGACAGATAAAACTCATTTTGGAGAAAACTGTAGGACAGAACCGTAAGGATTGGTCCATCAAACTCACTGATGCCTTATGGGCATACAGGACCGCTTACAAGACTGTCCTCGGTATGTCTCCATATCGAGTTGTATTTGGGAAACCTTGTCACTTGCCTGTTGAATTAGAACACCGAGCTATGTGGGCTTTAAAGCAGCTGAATTTGAATTTGGATAAAGCCGGTGCTTTAAGGAAATTACAAATATCCGAGCTTGAGGAGCTGAGAAACGAGGTATATGACAATGCTCGGATCACCAAGCATAGAACCAAGCTGTTTCACGATAGATCCATTCATAGGAAAAATTTTGTCACTGGACATAAGGTTCTATTATACAATTCACGGCTCCATCTTTTCCCTGGTAAACTGAGAACCAGGTGGTCAGGGCCATTCATTGTGCAGACTGTTTTTTCCCATGGTGCGATTGAGATTCTTGACCCGAATAATGGCAACAAATTTACTGTGAACGGTCAACGTCTCAAGCCATTCTTTACCACTGATTCCTTGTCACACGAAGTTCATGAACTGGATCTTTGTGACCCAGTTTATTTGTGACAATCCCATCTGTATAGTTCCCAAGCATTTTCTTGGATATCATTTTTTGGGACCATACTTGTAAATAATTTTCTTTTCCACTTTTTGTAAATAATAATAATAATAAATAAATAAATAAATAAATAAATAGGGATTTTTGTGCATATAAAGTTTCACATTCCTAGGAATTTCTTTTCCCTAGGATTCCTTTCACTTTCAAATTCCTTTGACCTAGGGTTGTAAATAGAACTTTGACCTAGGGATAAAATTGGAAAAGTCCCTTTACCCATTCCCTATAAATACTCTCCTCACTTACTGTTCTCCCTCAAACGCAGACATCTTTCAAGATCCAGATCTCTCCTTCCAGAGCTAACCTCTGCAAATTTTTCCCTTCTCCAAATTCCTCAAATCTGCCGCAAAAATCCTTTCCTGACCGCAAATTTGCGGCAATCCGGCCATCTCTGGTGCCCAGAAAAAGTCTACGGGGTTGATTTCTTTTGTTAGTGGCAGATCCAGAGCAACACTTCTAGAATCTGTCCCGGGTGCCTTCTGCACAACTGATTTGGATTTCCCCCCACGATCTCCGGGGTGGTTTGCATTTTTCTTACTCAAATCCATTGTTTAAGTTCAATCATTATACATGGCCCCAAGCTTGTTTGTAGAAAGGGATTTTTCAGTGCTTTTGAATGATATTGGGGATATGGGCATATCTTTGTGGATAGAATACGTGCATGGAATTGGTACTCTTTGGTTTATAGTCACAATGACCATGATGCATATTATTGCCCGGATATTGTCACTACTTTTTACAACTCAATTGACCATGCATCAGTAAATCATGACATATACCAATTTGTATCACACATGTCATTCGGTGATATCTTTGTCACCATCCCACTTATTGCTGAAGTTACTAATGTCCCCAGTTATCCCCACCATACGGAACCCTTGCCATTGATTGATTATATGCCCATCATGGGGATCCGTTGTACCATTCAGGACCGTGGGTTCAAAGCCAATACGGCCTTCCGAAATGTTCATTGCATTGGACGCTGGGTCCAACGCAATATTTTAGGGCTTGAGCACCAATCGTCCTTTAATAGACCTGTGTTCCAAGTAATCCATGATTTAATGACACATACCCACACGGTCTGTTTAAATAGGGTCATCTTCCGTGCCATTATTGACAATTCCTCCCGCACTCGGGGTGCAAAATATTCCCATGCCATATTAATCACACGTCTGTGTAAAAATTTTATGTCAGACGATGTCTTTAATACCTTTGACCGAGTGCCTGTTACTATAGAAAGACCCACAAGCTCGTATAATGGTTGTTTGCAGGCACTATGGACACCTATTGCACAACCTGAAAATGAACCTGTGGAGGTTGATTCGGAGGAAAGTTTAGAAGAAATTGATGATCCCGAATTTTGGAGGCAGGAACCCCCACTGATTCACGATCCTTCATGTCCACCATATGGAAGGGCATGAAGAAGATTTTTAAGGGACAGGTCCGGCTCAGGAAGAGGGTAGAGGAGCAATCCTCTCGATTAAGTAGTATAGAGGCTGCTTTGCGGAGATCACAGTCAGCTGGACTTAGCACCCCTGCGGGTCCAAAACGACAGAGGGAGTAGTTTTTCCATTACCTATTTCATGCATGGTTTTATCTTGCATGCATTGGGGACAATGCATGAGATAGGTATGGGGGGGTAGCTAACATAGGATTTTCACTTATTTTTTTTAGTTTTTTATTTTTTTTAGGATTTTTATTTTCTTTAGGTCTTTTTATTTCTAGATGTTTACTTTTCTTTTAGATTTTCCACTTTCTTTTTAGATTTTACTTTTTCTTTTAGAAAAATAAAAAATATATAAAAAAAAAGAAGAAATTCTTTGATCCATGTCTAAAGAATCAAACTTGAAATTTAGGGATTAAGGAAGCTCTAAATTAGGATTTCTAAATATAAGTTGAAAAGAGGAGTTTTGTTAGATTTTTAGGTTAAGTAATAAAAGGATTAGAAAAATTACTAGATTTTAATTCTTTCTTTAGGATATAAACATTGAACATATTGAAGGATTAATCAAAGACTTTGTGATTTTAGTTACACATATATATAAAAAAAATATGAATATAAATAAACCACTAATTAAGCTGGTAGGTAGTGCCTTAAGAAGCATTACCCATCACGCCTAAAGGTGGTCAAAAAAAAAAAAGAAAAAAAAAGAAGAAAAAAAAATACTTAACTACTGATTAAGCTGGTAGGTAGTGCCTTAAGAAGCATTACCAATCACGCCTAAAGGTGGTCAAAGAAGAAAAAAAAAAAAATACTTAACTACTGATTAAGCTGGTAGGTATTGCCTCAAGAAGTATTACCAATCACGCCTAAAAGTGGTTAAGTCCTTAAATTCCTAAGTGGCCTAGTTTACTCGAGTCATCGAACCCTTAGGGATGTTTTCTCATTTGATGCCCTAAAACCATCTGGTTTGGGAGTCATCGGTAAGAGACTCACTACATGGGTAAACTAGAAAACCTAAGGATGCTAAGGGAATGTAAATAAATAAACATTGTAAATAAATAAATTAAAAAAAAAATTTATATATATTAGTAAATAAATGAACTTAGTCTAAGAAAGATCCTTCATATTCATAGATGTATATATCTTAGGATTGATGCAAAATCCAGTTTTTGATCTTTTCCCTAAAATCTTAACCTAAAATGAAAACATAACTCCAAATAGATACTTATAAGAGGAATGAAAAATTTAGAATAACCTAAAACCTATAAATCAAGTTAGAATCTTTAAAACATGGATCAAAAATTTTACTAACCCTTTTTTTTTTTCTTTTCTTTATGGATTTTGCGGGTGCAATCCGCTGAAAACCCTCAGGAGACAACACTCCTCCTCTAGGGTAACCTAGAGGTTTAACGGCTTGTTGCACGTGCTCAGTACAATCGTGTCACCTACGAAAGTGGTGTAATAAATTAGTTAGGATTTTTCTTTTTCTTTCTTTTCCTTTCTTTTTGCTCGGGGACGAGCAAAAGCTAGGTATGGGGGTGTGATTGTTTTACATATTTACATATTTTACCACTTCCATACTATGCATTTTGTAAATAATATGTGATTTCTTACCCATTTTCTCTCTATTTTTACAGGTCCACAACTTAAAAGAGAAAAGCCAATTAATCACTTTAATTAGCAATAATTAAAAGTGATTAAATCCATAATCCCAAAAGAGCCAAGATTTGAATTTGGATTCAGTTGAGATCCGCGCGCCCATAGGATCTTCCAGAAGGCCACGTGGCTAACCAACTAACAACCAGATCACAACAGAAAATCTGGGCTCAACGGCCCAGATTTTGCCGCAAAAACGGCCAGATCCTTGTGGATCTGCGGCAGTTACAGGTTGTTAGGATCTCGGATTTTGCGCCAACGGCCAGGGCTCTAGATGCTTCTCTGGGATGGCTATAAATAGAGGACCAAGGTCTGTACGTGAAGAGAGAGAAGAGAGAGAAGAAAATAGGGGAAAATTCTTGTATTTTTGTTTTCTCCTAGGTTTTTACACTTCATCTTCCTCCTCCTAGAGATCTTGACAAAAGTGAGAGAGAGAGTGCTGTTTGAGAGCTTGTACCAAGAAAGTGACATTCTTGTAGCCAAGGATTAATCAAAAGGACTTCATTCTTCACTTTGCAAAGCTCTAGTATGTTGTACTTTACCTTGCTTTAAATTCTTGCTTTGATTCTAGTTCAATTCTATTGCTTGTGTTTTGTTGCTTTACTACATGAATAGTTGTGTTGTTTCTAGTGTAATGGCTAGCTAGATCTTTATTGCATGGCTAGCTAAGAACTTGCCTAGCTGACTTCTATCTCCTTGGGTGATGCTTATCTTTATACTTGCATTGTGAACATTTCTATAACTTACCAAGAAGTAGAGTTGATTTCTCTTGACAATTGCTTGTTCATACCACCTAAGACTCATGTGTGCCTCATTTAGAGCCTTGTCTAGAACAAGAGCCTTTGATGGAACATGAAGATGGCTCACCTACATATGCTACTTGTAAGAACAACTTCCCTACTTCAAGCTACTAGTTGTTGTTATGTCTTGAATGTTTGAATGAACGTTGTATCTTCTCTTTAGCATCTTTGAGTGTCACTTCTAGATTTCATCAATTGAACATCTATCTAAGAGAGCCAATGACTCATTGTGAGGCTTCAAGCTAGAACAAGAGAACACTCATCTTCAAGAAGGTAAAGAACTTGAACAAACAAGCAAGTTACATCAACAATTGCCAATGAGTCAATACGAGGCAACAAAGCATCACCATTGAGTATAGCAAGTTAGCAATGAGGTGAAGTTAGCTAGCCATGTATCTAATCATCCAAAGTTTTTTCCAACACTCTCTTTACTAGTTTCTTTGTCTTTACAACACACTTCCACTTCACTCAAGTTCTTTTTGGTTTCTTTTTACATAATGCACACATCCACCATTTCTTTTCTTCTTGCACTTGTGTAATTACATAGAAGTTTCTTCGTCTTTTTGCTTCACTTTGAAAAACCGTAACGCTTCTATCGCTAGCTCTCCCGGAAGATCGACCCGGTATAGCCATACTATATTGGAGATTGGAAAGAGTTTATTGTTCTTTAAATACAATTGAGGAGTAAACAAACATCAAGGTTAACTCTAAACCTCTTCTCCTTAACTGAATAATTGTGCAAGAACTCTACATTACTCTTTCCTAATCAATTGGCACCAAGAGTCCCACTTTTTCCTAACCTCTTTTTCAAATAATCCTAAATTTGTAAATATTCCATCTCACCTAGGGTTATTTTTGAACTTCTACCTTTCAACTCCTTATAAATTTCCTCTACCCTACCTTTTTCTCTCAGACCCCAGAACGAATCCCTGATCTGAACTCCCACCTCAAAACGCCGCCCCCAGAAATTTTTCGATCCTAAACTCCTTCCACCCAGCCGCGTTTGCGTGACAATTGCCGCAGATCCGCGGCAGTTCTCGATCTTCTGGAGCGCCGCCAAATTTTCTGACCGTCGATTTCCTGCGCTGGTGCCCAATCTGGTGCCCGATCATCCCAATTCCTCCTCCTTGCCCTCTGCAAATCCAGTTGTTCCCCCCACGTATTCCAGGGGCGGTTTGAATTTTGATCTCCCAATTTATTGATTTGATCTAGATTTGTAGCATGGCACCCAACTTATTTGCTGAAAAGGATTTTTCAAAAATTCTATGTGATCCTAATGGGTATGGGCATATAATTATAGATCGGATTAGGGTATGGGATTGGTCCGCATTGGTGTATGATAATACTGATAACGATGCCTTCTATTGTCCCGACTTAGTGACATTGTTCTACAACTCTATTGACCATGCATCAATTGATTTACACACTTATCAATTCACAGTGCACATGCCCTTAGGCGACCTTTTTATCACGCTTCCTCTCCTTGAGGAACACACGCATGCCCCTATTTTCCCACAGCATAGCGACCCCCTCCCACTTATTGATTACATGACAATTATGGGGGCTCGCTGCACTGAGCAAGACCGCGGGCTAAAGGCCAGCACCACTTTTTGAAATGTACATTGCGTTGGACGATGGATCTAACGCAACATCTTAGGTCTGGACCACACCACATCATTTAACCGCCCGGTGTTGCAGCTTATTCACGACCTAATGACTAGGCAACACACGGTCTGTCTCAACAAGACCATCTTCCACGCAATAATTGCCAACTCCTCACGCACCCGGGGTGCCAAACACTCCCACCCCATTCTGATTACGCGTCTGTGTAGGACTTTCCTACCGGACGCCGTATTTGACTCTTTTGCCCGGGTGTTTGTGACACAAGAGCGACCCACTAGTTCCTACAATAGTTGCTAACACGCGGTCTGGACCCCTAGTATCCAGCCGGAAGATGTGCCGGTGGAGTCCTCTTCTGAGGAGAGCTTACATGAGGAAGATGAGCCCGAATTCTGGCACCAGGATCCCCCAACGGACTCACTTGCCTTCATGTCCACCATTTGGAGGGGCATGAAGAAGATTTTTACGGGGCAGGTTAGGCTGAGGAAGAAAGTAGAGGAGTAATCCTCTAGGTTGGACCACATTGAGGCAGGGCTATGGCGTTCACAGTCGGCTGGACCCAGCACCACCGCTGGTCCAAAACGACGAAGGGAGTGATTTAGTTCCTTTATCTATTTCATGCATCTTTTATCTTGCATACATTGAGGACAATGCATGAGATAGGTATGGGGGGTAGATACTAACTTAGGATTTTTATTTTCTTTTTTAGGATTTTTATTTTCTTTTTAGGACTTTTTATTTTTAGCTTTTACCTTTCTTTATAGATTTTTTATTTTCTTTAGATTTTACTTTTTCTTTTTAGAAAAAAATTTAAAAAAATTAAAAAAAAAGAAATTTTTGATCCATGTTTAAAAGAATCAAACTTGACTTTAGGGATTAAGGAAACTCTTAACTATGATTTCTAATTATAAGTCGAAAAGAGGAGTTTTGTTGGATTTTTAGGTTAAGTGAAAAAGGATAAGAAAGATAGCTAGATTTTAATTCTTACTTTAGCATATATACATTAAACATATTGAGGAATTAATCAAAGACATAGTGATTCTATTTACATATATATATAATAATAATAATAAAAGAAAAAAATAATAAATAAATAAATAAATAATTACTTAGCCACTAATTAAGCTGGTTAGCTATGCATCAAGAAGCATGGCTAGTCACGCCTAAAGGTGGTTAAGTCCTTAGTATTCGTGGCCTAGTTTACTCGAGTCCTTGAACCTTAGGGATGTATCTTCATCTGGTGCCCTAAGACCGACTGGTTTGGGAGTCATCGGTAAGAGGCTCGTTACATGGGTAAATTAGAAAGCCTAAGGAAGCTAAGGAAAAGTAAATAAATAAATAAAATAAATATATATATATATATTGTATATATTAGTAAATAAATGAACTTAGTCTGAGAAAGATCCTTCATATTTATAGATGTATATATACTAGGAATGATGCAAAATCCGGTCTTCGATCTATTCCTTAAGAACTTAACCTAAGTTGAAGACAAAACTCTAAATAGACACTTATAAAAAGAATGACGAGTTTAGAGTAATTTGAAACCTATAAATCAAGTAAGACTCTTGAAAAATATGAATCAAACTTTTCACTAACATTTTCTTTTCTTGGATTTTGTGGGTGCAATCCACTGAAAACCCTCAGGAGACAACACTCCCCTCTAGGGTAACCTAGAGGTTTAACGGCTTGTTGCACATGCTCAGTGCAATCGTGTCCCCTACGAAAGTGGTTCAATAACTTAGTTAGGATTTTTTCTTTTCTTTTTGCTCAAGGCGAGCAAAAGGCTAGGTATGGGGGTGTGATTGTAGTTCATTTTTGCATCATCTTCCACCTCTATATTATGCTTTATGTAAATAAAAATGAGATTTTTAATGATTTTCTCTCTAAATTTGCAGGTCCATCTTTAATGGAGAGGAAGGCCCATAATCAAGGATTTATCAAGGATAAATGGGGTTAATTAAAGTGCCAAATGAAAAGCCCAAAAGTCTAAAGCCCAGATCTGGAGACATCCACGCATCCACTCAGCATTCTAGAAGATCCACGTGGCTAACAGACTACAACAGAATGGCAACAGAATTTGTTGGCGCAACGGCCAAGATTCTGCCGCGGAAACGCGGTTCTGGCCGCAGATCCGCGGCAGGGATCTGGCCGTTGAGCCAGCGATTTGATCCCACGGTCAGGATTTGAAGGCCTCCTCTTCTGAAGCCTATAAATAGACTACCAAGGACTCTGCGAGATAGGAGGAGAGATTTGGAGAGAGAGCTTGTATTTTAGAGAGTTGTAGTTATTTTTCTTTAGTCTTTTTAGTGCTCTTGTAATCTCCTTCTTCCTCCTAGAAATTCTGTAAAAGAGAGAAAGAAAGAGTGAGAGAGCTTGTAATCCAAGGGGTGACAACTTGAAGCAAGGATTCATCCATCATTCTTCTCATCTTTGCAATTTCTAGTGATTTACATTTCTTGCATTACTTTCTTCAAGCTTTACTTTTATTGCATTTTCTTTCTACATGAATTGTTGTTTTCTTTTCTTTGCAATGTCTAGCTAACTTCTTTAACATGACTAGCTAACCACTAACTTTGCTAACTTCTAACTCTTGGGTGATTGCTAACTTTTAATCTTGCAATTTTGAGTCTCTTTCATCCCCAATGAAGATGGGTTACTTTCATTCTTGGCAAATTCTTGTTGTAATTCCATATGATTCATGTGAGCCTCATTTAGAGCCTTGTCTTTAGAGCAAGTGCCTTGATGGAACATGGAGATGGAGTACCTACCATATGCTATTTGTTGTACAATTTTCTTACTTCAATGCTAACTTGATGTATGGCCTTGCATGACTAATGAATCTTGTATCTTCTTCCTTAGCATTCCTTGAGTGACACTCCTCGATTCCACCATTGAAATTCTATCTCGAGAGCCGATGAATCAATGAGGCTACAAGACAAGTCCGAGAAGATCACCCATCTACCAAGTGGGAAAGTAATTTGACCAACAAGCAAGACAAACCTTTGCCGATGAATCAACATGAGGCATGCATTACCATAATGAGATTAGTAAGTTAGCAAATTAGAAAGGTTAGCTAGTCATGGTTTCTTCCATCTCAAAAGTCTTTCAAAGTTTTTCTTCTTTAGTTTTCTTTCTAAAGCTAGTCTAGTTTTCGAGTTCTTTCACTTTCTTTTCCATCATTTTCTTTTCATGCAACCAATCCACACCAAAGTTTTCTTTTATTTTTCCATGTCATTGTGATTCTTTTGAACATAGAAGAACACTCGTTTTCTTTCTTCACCACTTAACCGTAAAGCTTCCATCGCGAGCTCTCCCTGAGGATCGACCCGTAATAGTTCATACTACTACGGTGATTCGGAAGGAGTACATAAACATTGTGAATACATTTTTGGAGTTTTGAGCATCACATTCGAACAAAAAAGGTTGACTCTAAACCCTCTATCTCTGAATTGAGTACACTCCTATTCCTTTCCTATCAAATTTTTGGATTATTGATGGCCGAGGATCAAAATGTGAGGCAACTATCATGAAGAGGTTAGCATGGTTAGTGGAGCATTTAGTAGTTAGTAGCCATGAGTTTTCTTTTCTCTTGTTTTAGAAATCATTTTCAAAACTCTTTTCTCATTTTTCTATCGATGTTTTCACTGCCTTCTTAGTTCATCCTTGTTTCATCTCCTTTTCTACTTTGTTTTCCAAACCACTCTTCTATTTGGTTTTTACATTGACGTTTTCATCGCTCTCCTCACCTACCACATTCTAGATTTCCTTTTCTTTTCTTTTTCATTCTTTTTCATTCTTTCAACAAAGAAGAATTGTTAACATACAACGTGAATAGAAACTGTCAATGCTTCTATCGCCTCCCTTCCCTGTGGATTCGACCCGTTGAGCCAATGCTATAACGGAAGTATCGAGGGTACATTAGCACATACTCGAGCTTTTCATTGATTACATAAAACACACTTTTGAGTGCTAGTTCCGCCCCGATCAAATTTTTGGCGCCGTTGCCGGGGAAGGGAATGGTTTTGTTTTCACGTTTTTGTTAACATTTGTCTTCTCTGTTTTGGTGTGCAGAACAATCTTTACAGGTGCTTAACATTGCAGTACATAAACTAGCTTTGCTTTTCCCTGCTCTTGAAAGCAGGGCCCCAGCTTTTAAAGAACTGCCGCGCAAGCGCGACTTTTGCCGCGAAAACGCGGCCATGTTGTAAAAATTGTGTATCTTGTTGTGCTGGTATGTGTGAATTGTAATAGCTAGTGGATCTGTATTATTACTTTCCTGCTTTGATTGCCTACACACCTTAATAAACTAAAGAACTAAAATACGGTATTTGGACGCTTTTAAAATGGCTTAGACATTTGCATTCAGGCATGTGTCAATTCAATTCTAATATACTGTATTTTGTTCTGTTGTTGTGATCTGGATGGAGATGTACATATGGCATTGCATATAGCATAGGACAAACACGTGGGTGATTTATCGCTTTGTGTTATTTTCTTATCTATATTGCACACTTGCACGAATTGAACTTAAGGGCAAAACCCATACAAGATAAGGTGGGGATTTCATCACCTTTCCTTAGCTAAAAACCACCTCCCCACTCACACAACCCAAGCCCTAATAAAATTTGATAGACGTTGGCCCCTAGGGACATCTCGGCTAGGTCTAGGTCAACCCTTCAATAGGCTTGGTTTTGATTTTTTGTTTTCTTTTGTTTGTTGTTTGATTCTTTCTTTTTGTTTGTGATTTTTTGTGAAATGGAATTCAACAATAACAATTCTTTCAATCCAAATATGAATCCATATTTCACACCGACCCCATTCTATTCAGATAATTCCAACCCGGCGTTTTACAATATGCACTAACCAAATACACCGGGTTGGCCTTATCCGAATCAATACAACCCATACCCACATTCTTATGACTATAATTTCCAAAATAATTTCAATTCGTCACAAAGTCAATGGGGATTCACGTCCCCCGAGTCAAATTTTCAACCTTCTTGTCCACCATATTCACCTTGTCCACAATATTCATTCTCCGATTTCGCTTCCTATACTCCTATTCTAGAGCATCCACTTGTAGAAAAATCAAGTCTAGAACAGAGAATAGAAATCTTGCAGGAATCTACTTCTCAGTCTGTTGATAGAATAGAAACACAATTGCGTGAAATGGTCAACATTCTTAGAAATGAAGAAACTCTCTCTTCACCACCTTTGACCAATTCAAATATCTCTAACTCTATCAATTTGACCCATGACTCCTATTATTTTGGAAACCAAGATTCCTACACTCCTTTTCTAGAACAATCACTTGTAGATACATCATATCTAGAAAAGAGGATAAAAGTCTTGCAAGAGTCCGCACTAAAATTCCAAAAATCATCTGCCGAGTCTGTCAATAGGATGGAAACACAATTGAGTCAATTGGTTAGCATTTATAGGAATGATAAAACTCTATCTTATCAACCTTTGACCAAATCAGCTATGCCACACTCTATTGATATGACCCAGGACTCTTGTCATTTTGAACATCAAGATTCAATTTCAGCACATCCACCTGAACTTGTCCACACTTTAAATCCCATTGACATTTTGGCAAGTTATCCTTTTCCTGAAATTGAACTTGAGCATGAATATGATCATGAACCTCAAATTAGTGATTCAATTCTACTTCCTAATTCAATTATGACTCCGGTGTCTTCACCTGATTTCAATCCTTTTCCCGAGTCAGTATTGGATCCAGTGCCAGTCCATTGTGAAATTGAATCACCAATCATTCATGATGATCATATTGAACTTGACCAATTTCATATTTTTGAAAGTTCCATTGATAAATTGGCAAGTTCTCATTTTTGTGGAATTGAACTTCATAAGGAATGTGACTTTGATCCTCAAATTTGTGATCCAGTTCAAATTCCTGAATCATTATTGACTCCTGTTATATTACCCAACTTGAGTAACAATGTAGAGTCAGTTTTGATTCCCATACCTGTCATTCCTGAACTTGAATCACCAATCTTAGATAGTCACATTCCATCATAGGGAAATGAATGTGGACTTGATTTTCATCTTCTTGATTTGGACCCGCTTCCTGAACCAATCTCGGCTCCCGAACCTTTACTTGACTTAAGTCTTTTTCCTGAGTCGGTATTAGTTCATGTGCTTCCTGAGTCCAAATCAATCATTCTATCTTTTTATACTCCATTTTGGGACAAAGGTGTTGATAAATTTAACTCTGAAATTATTTTGAAAATTTGGAAATTAGATGGGGTAAAATTCGTAATAAAAATCACGCATATATACATCATTCTAGTGGGTTGTATTCTTGAGGTCTCTGGTGGGTTCCTCCGGACTCCACGCAAGAATGATTGGGTCGCATTTCGCGGACCAATCAGACCGCCACCGGAACCACCACCTTGAGGTAATTTTTCCTTCCCTCTCTATTTGTTTCATGAATACATATATCATGATGCATTGAGGACAATGCATGAGATAAGTATGGGGGAGAGTTTACTAACATAGAGTTTTTAGATTTTTTTTCTTTTACACTTCTTTTAGGATACTTTTAGAAATCTTTCCTTTTGTATAGGAATTTTCTCTTTCTTTTAAAAAACTTTTTGAAATAAGAGACAAAGTTTTGATCTATTTTTAAGAAAATTAAGATGATCTGAGAAATTAAGAAAACCTTAATTATGACATCTTAAACCTAGTTGAAATAATGGATCTTGTTTAAAATTATAGGCTAAGTAAGATAAATTGGAGAGATAATTTTATCTTGAATTTTTGTCTTAGATAATATACACTTCACACTTACACATTTTTGGGATGGAAACAAAGACCTAAAATGCCATAAAGCAAAAAAAATAAATAAAAATATATATATAAATAAAACATCACTTATTAAGCTGGATAATTGTGCCTCAAGAAGCATGATTATTCACGCCTAACGGTGGTCAAAAGAAGCAAATAATCCCCCTTAGTTTTGTGGCCTTGTTTACTCGAGTCCTTAAACCCGAGGGATGTTTTCTCATCTGGTGCCCTAAAATCATCTGGTCTGGGAGTCATCGGTTATAGGCTCATTACATGGGTGAACTAGAAAGCCTAAGAAAACTAAGTGAAGAAAAAAATAAATAAAATATATATATGAATAAATGGCTTGATGGTTGGAGTTGAAATCCCAGAAATCTTCACTATCACAAAGTGCATATTATCTAGGTTTTATGAAAGATAAAATATTCAATCCAATTTTGAATGCTTACCTTAATTAAAGACAAGATCTTGCATAGGGACTAAGTTTAACGAAGAATGATTTGTGGTGGACTTATGACCTTAGATCACTTATATTTTTGCAAAAATATTTCGAAAGCTTGTCTCCTTTTCAAAATGTGTTTTTAAAATACTAACATTTGTCTTCTTTCTTTATGGATTTTGTGGGTGCAATCCGCTGAAAACCCTCAGGAGACAACACTCCTCCTCTAGGGTAACCTAGAGGTTTAACGGCTTGTTGCACACGCTCAGTGTAATCGCGTCACCTGCGAAAGTGGTGTAATAACATTTGTAGTATAGTTTTCTTTTCTTGTTTTGCTCGGGACGAGTAAAAGATAAGTGTGGGGTGGGATTAGTCTACGATTATGCATTATTATATCGCATTTCCCACCGATTTATGAATAAATTGTCGGTCTAAACCGTGTTTTGGTCTTTATTGCAGGTAAAGCAAGAGTTCAAGGGTAAAGGAGTAATAAGAGCCTAATTAATCCCAATTTATGGTAATTAATCCCGCATTACTTGGAGGCCAAGCAAAGGATTCTCTAGAAGATACATTGAACCTAGACTCCTGCGCATGTCAGACGAATATTTGGGTGCAAATACCAGAAACGGGATATACCCTGATCATTCTCGAAGCCAGAGGGACCCGCTGACGAAAACCAGGGATCTACCTCCCTGGTATTGCCGCGGAAACGCGGCAATAGCCGCGTTTTCGCGGCAAAGAAGTGGAGCCACGCGTCGATTTTCGATGCGTGGCCCCGTCTCGTCTTCCAGAAGCCTCCTGTGCCTATATATATCCCTGTATCCGGCCAAACCGAGGGGAGTCTTCATTTTTAGGAGTAGGTTCTGATTCTAGGAGAAGTTTAGTGTAGTATAGGTAGGTGCTCTTCATTTCTCTTGTATTTTCATTTCTGTTTAGATCATTGTAGTAGGGCTGAGTAATTCATAGAGAGAGAGATAGAGAGGGATTGATGTAATAGATAGTGACAGTCTATGTAAAGGTGCCTCCTTTCTCTTCCATTGTAATCTCCTTCATCTTCTACATGATTTCTTGCTAACTTTTATTCTCATGGCAATCAACTACTAACCACTAACCATCTAACCACTTACTTGATAATCCACATGAATCGGGTAGCCTCTATTTTGGCCTTGTTCTTGCAAGAGCCATTGATGGCTAATGATGATGGGTTCTAACATCTAACTTGCTAACCAAGCTAACTCTCTCTTATTTCATGCTTTCTTTTAGTAGTCTAATGAGTTGATGCTTGTATTAGCTTGATCTTGATGCATGTTTGAATGTGTGAACCATCTATGTGCCATGCTTTGTATCGTCTCTTGAAGCCAAGGATTATTGATGGCCGAGGATCAAAATGTGAGGCAACTATCATGAAGAGGTTAGCATGGTTAGTGAAGCATTTAGTAGTTACTAGCCATGAGTTTTCTTTTCTCTTGTTTTAGAAATCATTTTCAAAACTCTTTTCTCATTTTTCTATCGATGTTTTCACCGCCTTCTTAGTTCATCCTTGTTTCATCTCCTTTTCTACTTTGTTTTCCAAACCACTCTTCTATTTGGTTTTTACATCGACGTTTTCATCGCTCTCCTCACCTACCACATTCTGGATTTCCTTTTCTTTTCTTTTTCATTCTTTTTCATTCTTTCAACAAAGAAGAATTGTTAACATACAACGTGAATAGAAACTGTCAATGCTTCTATTGCCTCCCTTCCCTGTGGATTCGACCCGTTGAGCCAATGCTATAACGGAAGTATCGAGGTTACATTAGCACATACTCGAGCTTTTTCATTGATTACATAAAACACACTTTTGAGTGCTAGTTCCGCCCCGATCACATACTTGATGACTATTCTCGGTATCTGAATAAAGTGATTAGAGATCATTTGGCTACATGTACACCTCGTGTGGATCAAGTTGAATTATATTGTGAGAATGAATGTGATAATGATGAACTTTTGCTTCAAGAGAAATGTGAGGATGAAGTTACTAAAGTTTGTGAGAAGATATCAGTTTAGGAGCGAAATATTCCATCCAATCATTGTGAGGAAATAAAGCACACTAAGCAAAATCGTGATGATGTTTGCTAGATAATGAGCCATTGTTTCTTGATGATTTGTTTAAGGATAAGTGCGATCATAGTGATGAGAAAAATTGTGTTGATAATCTTAAATCTAGATTTCCCTTCGAGGAAAAAAAAAACTTAAATTGAGTATTTTCGCTTTTGATGAGCCAACCAGTGATCGATCTTTTGACAATATAATTTAAAACCTCAAATTGATCAAAGTTTTAAAAACCAATTTAAAGAGGAACTCATATGTTTGGTTGAATCATATAGGGATGCTTTGGTCAGTTACACACCTCCTAAAGCAATTATTGATCTAAGTTTTGAGATAATGTTTGAAGATGAGCTTAAATTCCTAGGCAATCATATTATGGACACTCCAATTATGCAGTATGGTAATGATAAATTTGTGAGAAGAAAAAGTGAGAAGAAGAGTAAGCGGTGGTTGAGGAAGTTGAAAACAAATTGGAGAGGATGTGAACTAAGATAATAAAAAGATTGACCTCTCTAATTTTACAACTGAAGAGATCCCATTAGAATGATGGAAAGCCATCTCGAGGGAAGAGACCTAGAAGGATCCAGGTGTGGGGGAGACGTTAGTTGTACATATATACTTGTTGTAGTTTGTGAGTTTTTTTTAGTAAAATCAGTTTTAGTAAGTCTTTTGTGTAACTCCTTCTCTAACCTATTTGTCAAGAATATTGTAAGTTATACAAGGTAAGTGATGGTGCATTCAAATACACAAAGAGTCTTTGGGTTGCCTTTGCAGCTGAATTATTCGTTGCACTGTGAGTATTTCTCATTCAAGCATATTCATTTCACATATTCTACTCATGTATGCTTGAATTGGATGCTTTATTCTTTGGTTATGTGCATGCATGTTATACTCATTCTATCTCTATATTCACGTATGTGCATGAGAACATAGCACAATTTAGGTGTGGGGGAGGGTTTCACTGACATAGCTAACATAGTTTAGTTATTAACATTGATTTTCTCTTTGTAAAAAAAATTATTTTTCAAAAAGTATAACTAGTTTTTAAATAATTAAGAATTCAACAAAGTTTAAAATTTGATGGTAAGATCAATTTAAAAGAATCTATAATTTTTTACTTAGAGATAAAAAAAAATTTAAAAATAAACACCATCTAGAATTTGTTGACATTATTATGCATCTTATATGCACGTACACATAAGTTTTATACTTGGAAGGATGATAATAGCTTAGCCTGTTTTGAAAATATAGAAGAAAGAAAAAACGAAAAAATATATATACATAAAATAAACAAATCTAATTATTGATTAGCTAGGTGCTTTGGCCTAAGAAAGCCTTGGTATTTACATGAAAAGTAATTAGGTAAGTTTGAAAAAAATATATAAATATAATATATGTATTAGCACATCTAATAATCAATTAGTTAAGTATTAGGGCCTCAAGTAAGCTTGATATTTATACAAAAAAAAATTAGATGAGTTATACATATTAAAAAGAGAGAGAGAGAAGAGCTTAAAGGGCAATGAACTGGTAATACTTCGAACTTCTAAAAAGAAAAAAATTATATAAAAAAGATGAAGTTTGAATCAAATATTCTCAAGCTAAGATTATTTTCACTTGCACAAAGATTTATAGGATTGGAAGACTTAGAAAGGATTGGTGTGAAAATATTGTATTTAAATCTCTAGAAAAGATGATTAGATTTCTTAATTTTATAATTGAACTCGATTATACTTAAACTTGCTTGAAACTTATGAATTTAATTGCTAGTGACTACTTGTTGTGAAGAAAGAAATAAGTCTCTTTTTTTTTATATATATTTTATTTATTTTTTAGTTATCCTTATTTTTAGTTATCTTTTTTTATCTTAGTCTTTTCTTATCTATTATTTCTTTCTTTTATGGATTTTGTGGGTGCAATTTACTGAAAACCCTCATGAGATAAAACTCATCCTCTAGGGGTAACCTAGAGGTTTAACGGCTTATTGCACATGCTAAATACAATCTTGATTCCTACGAAAGTGAGTCAGGTTAGGTTAGTTTAGTTTTTCTTTTATTTGTTTTGCTCGAGGGCGAGCAAAAGATAGGTGTGGGGGTGTGACTACATATCAATTTTGCATATTTATCATCATATTTTTATATTTATCTTTTATTAAACTCTTCTATTTAACCCTCTTTTTTATTATGAGTATGCAAAGACTTATTTAGATAGGATAAGAAAAAAGAAACCCCAACAAGCCCAAAGAACCCAATTAAATTTGGATTTTATAGCAATCCTAACTAAATTCAGTGTTCTAATTAATTCAAACTCGGATTTAGACTGAACACCTTTTAGTATTTTAAACATAACTTTCGTTATAGAAACTCAAATCTAATGATTCAAGAGGATAAAGAAAGAGGAATTAAACTACTACAGTTCTTATGTTAACCATTGTATTCAATTCAGCCATCTGATAAGTCATATTCAGTAATCAACACGCTGACTTGCTGCAAATCAATTCAGAATTGAATTCCCCATATCGAATTTGGATTGAATTAAAACTCTGAATGTGTATCTTATAGTGATTGGCTCTGAGGCATATTTAAAGAGCTGAAATCTCTCATAATTTATATCTCCAAATCAGAAATCAAAGCTTAGAGTTTTCTTTAGCTTCTTTTTCTTCCAAATTGTAGTTTTTATTTCCTAAGTTTTTAGAAAAAGTGTAATTTTTTTCTAAAGGAAGGAGCTTTTGTAACTAAATGTGACAGATTCAATACAAGATTTTTCAGTTCTTCTTCTCAATCTCTTTTGTTACTTACTTGTTTTCTTTTTTGTTATACAATCTTTTATTTCATCTATCATGCTTTGCTTTGCTTTGTTTTGCTTTAATCATGCCTAACTAAATCTCCTCATAACTTGCTAATCTCTAAACACCACTACTTCTAATTCTTTATTTGAATACCAGATTGAATTATATGTATGCTTTGTGATTATGCCAGTGTTCTTGAAGGCATATGAGGATGGGTATTAATTTATTATTTGCTAAACACTAGTTAACTATTTTTCTTATTCTATGCTTGGATTATCTTAATGTTAAATTTTGATTAAGTGTTAGTCAATTACTTTTCTTATTTTATGCTTGGATGGCCTTGATAGTTTAATGTTAAATTCTGATTATTTTCTTTGTTTTATGCTTGGATTACCTTGATAGTCTAATGTTAAATTTTGATACAAGTAGGAGTTTTTACTATCATATATGACTTGCTTGATATCTTGTGCAACTCCAAGGTGATTTCTTGATTTAAAGTGAAGGAATATTCTCTCAAGGATTAGTAGGTTAGTGGTGTGTTAGATGATTAGTAAGCTTTGACCTTTTCCATATTTTCTAAAAATAAAATCTTTTTTTCTTTTTAGTTCTCTTTCAAAACCCTAATTTCAAAACTCTAGTTTTCTAAAATCATCTAACTCTTAAATTAAAAACAAAATAATTTTCTTTTCTTTTTTTTCTTTTCTTTTCTTTTCTCTTCTCTTTATTTTTCTTAAGCAGAGAAGAGATCACTTGAAGAACAGTACCGAAAAGTTTCCATCGCATTCCTTCCTGTGGAATTGACCCACTTAGCCACTTGCTATTGCGGTTAAATTGCGAGAAATCAGAGAACACTGCAGCTTTCAGATTACACCTTCCTTAAACTCTATTTTTCGATAATTAGTGAGCCCCGTACCTGCCATCGTGGGCTTGCCTGAGTGCCTTTTGTGCCTCTTTTAAACTTCTCAACCGTGTTGACAGTCATGATTGGTTACATATATTCCATATATAAGTCACACTTCCATAATTATTGCCTAATAAATCATGTATTTAGTCTTATATTCTTCTTTATAAAATGCAGGCCCGTTGCTAAAGGAAAAGGAAGAGAAACGAGTCCAAAAGCCCATCGAAATTCTGATTTAATTCAGAATTAATTTGAAATCAGAAAATCAGGGCAGATCATGGCAAATTAGAGAAATTGAAAACTGGTTAAAACAAATCTTCCCAAATTAATTGGTTAAAACAAAGATCAAAGGCAGTTTCACAAAATCCAGGAGCTGAAACGGGAAAACCAGTAAGAGATAAAGATGTATCGCTAAACCAGGAACTTTACCCCCCGGGTGTGGCCACCTGGCCATACCCAGGCCACGAAAATGCTGCCTAATCCGTGTTTCAATGGCTTTGTTAGTTCTGTTGGGGGAACGTGCTCCCCCTATCTTCTTATGCTCTCCCTCGTTTGGTTTTTTTTCCTATAAATATTGCATTCTACAGAGAAGAAGGGACCAAAAATTAGTTTAAGTTTTTCTCTTTATTTTTAGGATTTAGGTTCTTTGTTAGATAGTATTGAGAAGTTGTATCTCTGTTTTTATTTCAAGTTCAGTTCAGATACAAGTGTGAGAGAGAGGAAAAGAGTGATTGTAATCTAAAGTTAAAGTGACATCAATAAAGGTTCAAGGCTTCTCTTCTTCTCCAATTCACTGGTATATGTTATTTCATTTACATGTCTTGTCTTACTTTAATCATGAGTAGCTAAATTTATTTTTCTGAGCGCACTATCATCTTTCTTCGATCCCTCTTGTTTTAAATAGTTTTGATGCAAAGAACCCAACGGAATCATATGTACGTCTTAATCTAAGCCTTGCTTCTCTGGAAGTGTTCTTCAAGACACATGAGGATGGGTTTGAATTTCTAAACTTCTATTTTCTAAAACATCCAGTGAACTTATTTTATTTCATACTTGAAAGATTACTTGATGATTTAACATTCATTTTAAGATGATTTCTTAAGAAAAAGAGTCAATTTTTCCAAACAATCTTATTTGCTTTGCTTAATACTTTCAAAACTCAAGCTTAAGTGTTTGCCTATGATCAAGTTGAGGCACTGTAAATTTTAATAGAAGAACATATCATTGAGTAGTAAGATAGTGAGCCCCGATTTTTTTCATATATTAAAACAACAAATCAATCTTCAAGGCTTTTAAAGATCATCTTTTCCAAAGCCTTCTCTAAATTTTCAATTTTCTTTTAATCACTTCCTTACTCTCTATTCTCTTTTTAAACATAAAAAAATACCTACACCATTCTTTGTTCTTTAAACAATTCATCGAAAAGCTTCCATCGCATTCCTCCTCGTGGACACGACCTGTTAGCCCAAAGCTAGATGGTAACTCTCATTGCATTTACTTGCAATCATTTTTGGCGCCGTTGTCGGGGAGAAAATGGTGTAATTATTTTCTAACAAGTTTGGTGTCTTGTTTCCAGGTCGTCAAGGAATCAGCTTTAGCACTCAAGCCTTCCAGGAGAAGATTTGCTATTCTGTGCCCCTACTCTAGAAAGTAGGAAACAGAATATCAAGAAATTGCAGCACAAAAGCTTAAAATTTTTGGACTACTAAAAACTCTTTTTTTGCAGGACATACCGCTTTGCAAAAATATAGTTTTTATGTATTATTTCTGCTATATCTGATATTCACACTCTTTATTTTTAATCCAACAGTAATCTGATTGATTGGCAGTTGGTTAAAAAAACGTTTAGATTTGCATTCTAGGCATTTGTCTATTTACGGTTCTTTTAAATTACTGTTGAAGATAGCTGGAGATAAGGTATGTATGCATAGCATATAGTTTAGGAAACATTCTTGGTGATATTTGCTTGTGAATGTTACTTTCTATATCTTGTACACTTTGCACAATCAATCTTAAGGGCAACACCCAAAATAAGATAAGGTGGGAAAGTCATTACCCTTCCTTAGCCCACAAACCATCTCCAAGCACGCACAGCCTAAGCCTAATTTAAAATATGATAGACGTTGGTCTTGGGGACATCTCAAACTCATTAAGAGATTATCCTAAGGGGAGAGATGTTAGAATTTGACTCCTGCCAAATCAGTGTCTAAGGACAGGGATTGAGGGGCGAAACCCGGAAGGCTGGTGGTTTGACTTAATTAGGCCCGTCGCTTTTGCGCGGATACCTCTCACCAATCTTACCCTGACCTGGATGATTAGCTTGTGATCAAAGTGTGTATTATACCTCCTATAGACAATCAACCAGTTAGAAGTTATCTAGGTCAAGGTTACCTTAGATTAGGCTTAGTTGTCTTTTTTTGTTGACTAGTGGTGAACTTGTTTGTGATAGTGTTTGTGTATGCAAGTATGGTCAAGAGACCCAAATTTATCTAGGTTAACTAGAAACACATTACCACTCAAGTTTGAACCAAGACCAGATCCGGTTATGGCTCAACCGATAGCTTTGCAAGATAGGTTCTATCCTATTAGAACTACACTTCCATCTTGCATCCAACTTCCATCAGTTGGTGAACACAATTTTGAGCTCAAGTCTCAGTTCATCAACACACTTCCCAAGTTTCATGGCTTAGAGTCCGAAGATGCTTTTTTCTTCATAAGAGAGTTTGAGGAAGCATGCTTAATGATAAAAATCTCACATCTTGTAGATGATGTTATTAGGTTGAGATTTGTCCCATTAGCTCTTAAGGACTTAGCCAAGAAATGGCTTTACAGCTTAGCGACAGGCTCTATCACATCCTGGGATGGTTTCATCAAGTCTTCTTGAAGAAATTGTATCCAATTTATAAGACCGCTCTCATTAGAAAAAACATCATGTAGTTCAAGCAAGAACCTAGTGAACCATTTTGGAGGTACTTTGAACGCTTCAAAGACCTTCTTGTCCAATGTCCTCATCATGGAATAGAGAAATGGTGACAATGCCAAATTCTTTATAACGGTTTAGACTACTTTACAAAGACCCTCTTAGAAACCATCTGCTAAGGGGGAATCTTACAAAAGGATGAGGATGAAGGATGGGATTTATATGAGAATCTAGCTGAAAAGACTATCCAATGGGAACCAATTAATGAAAACTCTTGAAATTCAAACTCCATCTCTTCAAAAGGAGGTCTCCATTCAATTGAATCATCCATAGCTGCCGAGGATAGAATAGCAAACCTAGCGAGAATACTAGAAACTTTAGAAACTAAGAAACCAAGTCCAGTCAATCAAGTCAGCCCAAACCAATTTTCAACTCCGGTTTGTACTTACTGTCAAGCCATGAATCATGTGTTTGAGGAGTGTCCTGTGTTTCAAGCTCAACAACAATTTCCAGAACTGATGAATGCGGCCTTTTTAAGGCCTAACAATAATCCTTATGCATTAACGTACAATCCTGGCTGGAGAAATCACCCGAATTTCTCATGGAGCCAACACAACAATCACCACTCATGGTCAAACCATGCAAGCCACTTCTATAATTCTAATAATTCTTCCAATCATCAACCCAAATTTTCTAATTACCATCACAATTCTCCCAACCATCCGCCCAATTTTTCAAATTATCAACAAAACTTTCCCAACCAAGCTCCACAATCTTCCTTCCAGAATTCTCAACTTGAAAGGAGAATTATTGACTTTGAGAGAAACATGGAAAGGTACATGAAGAACCAAGATTCCCTCATGCAAATAATACAGAGGCTAGAGGTTTGATCGGTCACATATATTGCATATATATTGTCACATTACCATGTTTATTATCTAATAAATCCTATTAATAAAGTCTTATTTTTTTTTATAAAATGCAGGCCCATTATTAAAAGAAAGGGAAGAGAAACAAGCCCAAAAGCCTATCAAATTCTGATTTAATTTAGAATTAATTCAAAATTAGAAAATCAGGGCAGATCATGGCAAATCAGAGAGGTTGAAAACTACTTAATTTGGTTTTATAAGAATCCAAATCAGTTAGCTTGAGAATCACCGAAGATCAATTAGAATCAGAGCCAAACAGTGAATCCAGCCAGACAAAAGGGAGCCAAATCCCACGCCAACCAGATCTCTACCAGGATGTGACCATTTGGCCACATCTTGGCTGCGGATCCGCGGCCAAAGCTGCGGATCCGCGGCTTATTGGTGGAGATAAGGGGAGCGTTTGCTCCCCTTATCTCCTTACACCTTTCCCTCTAGAATTTTTGCCTATAAAAGGCAGGGTTTTGCACTGAAAAGAGGTGCGAAGACTAGCATTAAATTTCTTGTTCATTTTTAAGGTTTAGCTTCTTTGTTAGATAGTATAGAGAAGTTATATCTCTATTTTTAATTTGTAGTTCAGTCCAAATACCAGTGAGAGAGAGGAATAGAGTGATTGTAATCTGAAGATTGAAGTGACATCAATAAAGGTTCAAAGCGTCTCTTTTCTTCTCCAATTCACAGGTATGTCTTATTTTGTTTCCATGTCTTGTTTTGTATTCATGAGTAGCTAAACTTGTGTTCTGGGCTCACTAATTAATCTCTTCTACCTCCTTTCTCTCGATTAATTTTTATGAAAGCGACTTTCTTGAATCATAATAATGCCTGAGTTAAACTTTGTTCTTGAAAGCTCATGAGGATGCTTTTCTTTTAAACTTGGACTTTCAAAACACAAATATCTTTAAGATGTTTTTATTCCATACTTGCTTCTTCGCGCTTGATAGTTTAACATTCTCTTTTAATGATGTGGGAAGAAAGGCCTTAAGATTTAAACCAAAATCTTCTTATTTGTTTTGCTTGGACATTAAAAGAAACTAAAAATTTTTGCCTATGATAAAAGTAATGCACCAAAATGTTCTTGAGATAAGTAAGTGGTTGATTAGAAAAATAGTGAGCCCAGATCTTTTCCTATTTTAAAACAACCAAATAATCTCCATCATTTTTTAAAGATCACCTTTTCCAAAGCCTTCTCTAAGTTTTAAGTTTTTCTTTAAATCACTTCTCTTCTCTCCATTCTCTTTTCAACTAAAAAAACTAGCACCATTCTTACCTTTCTAAACAAAAACACTAAAAAGTTTTCATCGCATTCCTCCTCGTGGACACCACCCGTTAGCCCATAGCTAGACGGTAATTCTTATTACTTTCATTTTACAATCAAATTTTGGCGCCGTTGCCGGGGAGGGAATGGTTTAATTATTTTCTAACAAGATTGGTGTCTTATTTCAGGGACGTCAAGTTTCAGATTTAACGCGCTCAAACTTTGCAGGAGAAGACTTGCTATTCTGTGCCCCTACTCTCGAAAGTAGGAAACAGAATTTCAAGAAATTGCAGTGCAAGTTTGAAAATTTGTGGACTACTAAAAAACTCTTTTTTGCAGGACATACCGCTTTGCAAAAATACAGTTTTGTGTATTATTCTTTTTATATCTGATATTCACACTCCCTGTTTTTAATCCAATAGTAATCTGAGTGATTGTTAATTGCTTAAAAAACATTTAGACTTACATTCTAGGCATTTGTCTAATTACGTTCTTTTACAATTACTGTTGATGATAGCTGGAGACAAGGTACGTATGCATAGCATATAGTTTAGGAAATATTCTTAGGTGATATTTGCTTTTGAATGTTACTTTTCTATATCTTGCACACTCTGTACAATCAATTTTAAGGGCAAAACCCAAATCAAGATAAGGTGGGGAAGTCATTACCCTTAGCCCACAAACCATCTCCAAGCACGCACGACCTAAGCCTAAGTAAAATCTGATAGACATTGGCCTTAGGGACATCTCGAACTCACTAGGAGATTACCCTAAGGGGGAAGGTGTTATAATTTGACTCCTGCCAAATCAGTGTCTAGGAAAGGGATTGAGGGGTGAAACCCCGAAGGCTGGTGGTTTAGCTTAATTAGGCCCGTCGCTTTTGCGCGTACCACCCACCAATCTTTCCCTGATCTGACTGATTAGCTTGTGGTCAAAGTCTGCATTATACCTCCTGTGGACAATCAACCAGTTAGGAGTTGTCTAGGTCAAGGTTACCTTAGACTAGGCTTGGTTGTTTTCTCTTATTGACTATTAGTGAACTTGTTTGTGATTGTGTTTGTGTATGCAAATGTGGTCAAGAGACCCTAATTCATCTAGGTTGACTAGAAATACATCACCACCCAAGTTCAAACCAAAACCAGATTCGGTTATGGCTCAACCGACATCTTTGCAGGATAGGTTATATCCCATTAGAACCTCACTTCTATCCTGCATCCAACTTTCATCGGTTGGTGAACTCAACTTTGAGCTTAAGTCACAGTTCATCAACACACTCCCTAAGTTCCATGGCTTAGAGTCCGAAGATGCTTATTTCTTCATAAGAGAATTTGAGGAAGTACACTTAATGATGAAAATCCCACACCTTGCAGATGATGCTATTAGGTTGAGATTTGTCCCATTTGCTCTTAAGGACTTAGCCAGGAAATGGCTCTACAGCTTAGCGGCCGGCTCTATCACATTCAGGGATAGTTTCATCAAGGTCTTCTTGAAGAAATTATATCCAATTCATAAGATCTCTAGTTCAAGCAAGAACCTAGTGAACCGTTTTGGAGGTATTTTGAACCCTTCAAAGACCTCCTTGTCCAATGTCCTCTTCATGGAATAGAGAAATGGCGACAATGCCAATTATTTATGACGGTTTAGACTACTCAATCAAGACCCTCTTAGAAAGCATGTGCTAAGGGGATTCTTGCAGAAGGATGAGAAAGAATGATGGGACTTATATGAGAATCTAGCTGAAAAGACCATCCAATGGGAACCAACTAGTGAAAGCTCTAGGAATCCAAACTCCATCTCTTCAAAAGGAGGTCTCCATTCAATTGAATCATCCATAGCTAACGAGGCTAAGTTAGCTAACCTAGAGAGAAGACTGGAAGTTTTAGAAACTAAGGAACCAAGTTCAGTCAATCAAGTCAGCCCAAACCAATTTTCAACTCCGGGTTGTACTTACTGTCAGGCCATGAATCATGTGTTTGAGGAGTGTCCTATATTTCAAGCTCAACAACACTTTTCAGAACTGATGAATGCGGCCTTTTCAAGGCCGAACAATGATCCTTACGCACCAACGTACAATCCTGGCTGGAGAAATCACCTAAATTTCTCATGGAGCCAATAAAACAATGATCACTCACGGTCAATCCATGCAAGCCACTTCCATCATTCTAATAATTCTTCCAATCATCAACCTAACTTTCCAAATCACCCTCACATTATCAACAGAATTTTTCCAACCAAGCTCCACAACCCTCCTTTTCAGAATCCTCAGCCTGAAAGGAGAATGACTGACTTTGAGAGAAATATGGAAAGGTACATGAAGAACCAAGATTCCCTCATGCAAACAATACAGAGGCTAGAGGGTCAAATGAGCCAATTAGTCAATCCACATAATGAGAGACAAAAGGGTACCTTATCCAGTCAACCAATTATGAATCCTAGGAATTCTCAACAAGCTCATTTGACTGAGGATCAATCATTGATTTAATGTAATGTTATTCATACATTGAGATCGGGAAGAAAGTTGATAACTAAGTGTCAACACCACCTAATCCCAGTCAGCGCAATCACACTCCAGCATCCATCTCATCTAGTCTCAATCCTTCCAAATCTGACGAATCTGAAACAGATAAGTCAACCAGTCAGGAGTACAAGCCTATAGTATCATTTTCTAATAGGCTAAAGAACAACAAGCAGAATCCACATATGGATAAAATAATTGAGATCTTCAACCAAGTGAAGATAAATGTGCCACTCCTTGATGCCATCCAACAAGTCACATCCTATGTAAAATTTCTTAAGGACATGTGCACCAAGAAGAAAAAGACTAATGTACCCAAAAAAGTCTTCTTAGCCACTAACAATAGTGAGCTACTGTCGGGTCCAATCCCTGTCAAGTACAAGGATCCGGGTTGTCCTACTATTGCCTGCACTATAGGACAAGCTGAGATTAGTCATGCACTTCTTGACTTAGGAGCAAGTATCAACCTGCTTCCATTCTTAGTTTATCAACAACTCGGGTTGGGCGATCTTAGTCCAACTCGAGTCACAATCCAACTGGCTGACCGTTATGTGAAAGTTCTAAAGGGAGAATTAATGATGCCCTTATTCAGGTCGGGGAGTTTATCTACCCAGTTGATTTCATAATTCTTGAGACACAACCTGTGTCCAATCCTAGGGCTCAAACTCCTGTTATCCTATGATGCCCATTTCTTGCTACTGTCAATGCTATTATCAATTGTAGGAATGAGTCTATGAGATTAGCTTTTGGGGACATGACTAGAGAAGTCAATGTCTTCAACGTAGAAAAACAACCTCGTAAGATAAGAGACCAAACATTTGAGGTAAACTTTGTTAAAAATAATTGTGATGAAAAAAGTGAAGGTATAGAGAATGAGTTTGTGTTTCTTGGTGAATTATTTAAGAATGAATGCGATTATCTTAATGAGAAGGCATATGTCAGAGATCCTAGTTTAGAGTCCCCTTTAAAAAAAGGAAATTTGATTTGAATATCTTCACTTTCGATGAGCCAATTAATGATATATCGCATGAGAATATAATTCAAGAACCTCCAATTGACCTACTCTTTGAAAACCTCTTCGAAGAAGAACTCATGTGTTTGGATGAACTAACTACGGATATTTTAGTTAAATACACACCTCTAGGAGAAAGTGTTGACTTAAGTTTTAAGGAGATGTATGTAACTGAGTTAGAATTCCTAAGTATTCATAGTGAGAAAGTTTCAACTGAGAAGTGTGATGATGATCAATTTTTGAATAATGGATATAAAAATATGAGGAAGAAAAGCTTAAAAAAGGTGAGACTAGGAAGGAAGCGAGCTAAAATGACAAAAAGATTGGCCTCCCCACTATGCCCTATAAAGAGAACCCATTGGAATGATGGGAAGAGAGATAGAGGGATGAGACCGAAAAAGATCTAGATGTGGGAGAAATATGATGTTGTACATATTTTTGTATAATATATATGCACCTCTTTTACATTCCATTTCATGCATATATACATTTCTTTCATACATTGGGGACAATTCATGAGATAAGTGTGGGGGAGGCTCTAACAAGACTAATATATAAAATATATATATAAAAGAAAGAAGAAACAAATATATATGTATATATATTAAAAACATTTTGAAAGAAAAGAACAATATTTGATATATTTTTTGTAAGAAATTAAGTCAATTTTAAGGAATAGGAAAATCATAATTAGAATTTCTTATACTTGGTCAAAATAAGATGACTTGTTTGATTTTCAGGGTTAGGAAGAAAATTGATGAAAGTAATTTAGTCTTGATCTTTACCTTAAAGAAATATGCACACCTTATACACTTACACACTTAGGGTTAAAAACAAAGATTCTTATGCCTTATAAAAAAAGGGAGAATATATATATATATATATATATATATATATATATATATATATATATATATATATATATATGAAAAATAAACAAATTTAATTATTAATTAGCTAGGTGTTTTGGCCTAAGAAAGTCTTGGTATTTATGCAAAAGATAATCAGATAAGTTTGAAAACTATATATATATAAATCCTCTGATTAAGCTGGGTATTGTGCCTCATGAAGCATAAGTATTCATGCCTAAAGGGTTACATTTTATAAATAAAAACCCTTGGTTTCGTGGCCTTGTCTGCTCGAGTGTTTAAATCCTTAGGGGTGTTTTCTCACCTAATGCCCTAAGACTGTCCAGTTTGGGTGTCACCGACTAAAGGCTCATTACAAGGGCAGATTAGAAAGCCTAATAGATTGAGGAATAAATACCATCAAAAATAAATAGAAATAAGGCATAGGAGTTAATGTTAAGAAACCCTTAGTCAAACTTCACGATCACGAAGGTGCATATGACTCAGGGTAAAGTAATAGACTAGATGAGAAATACAATTTGACTCCTTACTTTGATGATGACATGTTTTTATAGAGACTAAGTTTAGGAATGAAAAGTTTGATATTTCTATAACTTATAGATTACATGAACTATTACAAATATACTCCAAATATTTTCTCTTTTCAAAATGCTTTTCGAAAATACTAACATTTTTTCTCTTTCTTTATAAATTTTGTGGGTGCAATCCACTGAAAACCCTCACGAGACAAAACTCATCCTCTAGGGGTAACCTAGAGGTTTAACAGCTTGTTGCACATACTCAGTGCAATCGAGTGACCTGCGAAAGTGGTCTAATAATGATTAGGATTAGTTTTGATGTTTTGCTTGAGGGCGAGCAAAAGATAAGTGTGGGGATATGATCAGTCACATATATTGCATATATTATCACATTACCATGTTTATTATCTAATAAATCCTATTAATAAAGTCTTATTTTTCTTTATAAAATGCAGGCCCATTGCTAAAAGAAAGGGAAGAGAAACAAGTCCAAAAGCCCATCAAATTCTGATTTAATTCAAAATTAATTCGAAATCAAAAAATCAGGACAGATCATGGCAAATCAGAGAGGTTGAAAACTGGTTAATTTGGTTTTATAAGAATCTAAATCTGTTAGCTTCAGATTACCAAAGATCAAATTAGAATCAGAGCCAAACAGTGAATCCAGCCAGACAAAAGGGAACCAAATCCCACGCCAGCCAGATCTCTACTAGGATGTGGCCATTTGGCCACATCTTGGCCGCAGATCCGTGGCCAAAGCTGCAGATCCGTGGCTTCTTGGTGGAGATAAGGGGAGCGTTTGCTCCCCTTATCTCCTCACACCTTTCCCTCTGGGTTTTTGCCTATAAAAGGCAAGGTTTTGCACTGAAAAGAGGAGCGAAGACTAGGATTAAATTTCTTATTCATTTTTAGGGTTTAGGTTCTTTGTTAGATAGTATAGAGAAGTTGTATCTCTATTTTCTAATTTGTAGTTCAATCCAAATACCAGTGAGAGAGAGGAATAGAGTGATTGTAATCTGAAAATTGAAGTGACATCAATAAAGGTTCAAAGTGTCTCTTTTTCTTCTCCAATTCACAGGTATGTCTTATTTTGTTTCCATGTCTTGTTTTGCATTATTTATGAGTAGCTAAACTTATTTTCTGGGCTCACTAATTAATCTCTTCTACCTCCTTTCTCTCGATTAATTTTTATGAAAGGGACTCTCTTGAATCATAATAATGCCTGAGTTAAACTTTGTTCTTGAAAGCTCATGAGGATGCTTTTTTTTAAACTTGGACTTTCAAAACACAAATATCTTTAAGATGTTTTTATTCCATACGTGCTTCTTCACGCTTGATGGTTTAACATTCTCTTTTTAATGATGTGTGAAGAAAGGCCTTAAGATTTAAATCAAAATCATCTTATTTGTTTTACTTAGACATTAAAAAAAACTAAAGGTTTTTGCCTATGATAAAAGTGATACTCCAAAATGTTCTTGAGATAAGTAAGTAGTTGAGTAGAAAATTAGTGAGCCCAGAACTTTTCCTATATTAAAAACAACCAAACAATCTCCATCATTTTTTAAAGATCACCTTTTCCAAGGCCTTCTCTAAGTTTTAAGTTTTTCTTTAATTCACTTCCCTTCTCTCCATTCTTTTTTCAATTAAAAAATCAGCACCATTCTTTGCTTTCTAAACAAAGATACCTTTCATCGCATTCCTCCTCGTAGATATGACCCGTTAGCCCATAGCTAGACGATAATTCTTATCACTTTCATTTTACAATGAACGCTCAAGTGAGCCAATTAGCCAGTCCACAGAATGAGAGGCAAAAAGGGTACATTGCTCAGTCAGCCAGTAATGAATCCTAAGAATTCTCAACAAGCTCATTTGGCTGAGGATCAATCATTGAATCAATGTAATGTTGTTCATACATTGTGGTCGGGAAAGAAAGTTGATAATCAAGTGGCAACACCACCATTAAGCACAACCACAATCAAGCATCCACCTCATCTAATCTCAATCCTTTAAAATCTAACAAATCTGAAACAGATAAGTTAACCAATCGAGTGCACAAGTCTATAGTACCATTTTTTAATAGGCTAAAAAACAATAAGTAAAATCCATACATGGACAAGATATTGAGATCTTTAATCAAGTGAAGATAAACGTTCCACTTCTTGATGCCATCCAACAAGTTCCATCCTATGCAAAATTTCTTAAGGATATGTGCACTAAGAAGAGAAAGACTAATATACCCAAGAAAGTCTTCTTAGCCACTAACATTAGTGAGCTACTGTCGGGTCTGATCCCTGTCAAGTACTAGGATCCGGGTTGTCCCACCATTGCCTGCACTATAGGACAAGCCGAGATTAGTCGTGCACTTCTTGACTTGGGAGCAAGTATCAACTTGCTCTCCTTCTCAGTTTATCAACAACTCGGGTTGGGCGATCTTAGTCCAACTCGAGCCACAATCTAACTGGCTAACCGTTCAGTAAAAGTTCCCAAGGGGGAAACTAATGATGTCCTTATCCGGGTCGGGGAGTTTATCTACCCCGTTGATTTCATAGTTCTTGAGACACAACCTGTATCCAATCCTAGAGCTCAAACTCCTCTTATCCTAGGGCGCTCATTCCTTACTACTGCTAATGCTATTATCAATTATAGGAATGGGTCCATGAGGTTAACCTTTGAGGACATGACTAGAGAAGTCAATGTCTTCAACTTAGGAAAGCAACCCCGTGATATTGAGGATCAAACATTTGAAGTCAACCTCATTGAGAACTTGACTAGTAAACATGGAGAAGAATTGAAATTAGAAACTGAGTATGACTTTGAGTTAGAGTCTGATGACTTTAACCTTGATCAGGTTGTCAAATCTGCTGTGAATTGGGCCTCGAACCCTATTTCACCAAATGTGAAGTGATCGGGGGAAAATCGCGCACAAAAAGTGTTATTTTGAAATCAAAAGTTAAAGTGTGTGTGCTTTGGCTTCCTCGATACTTCTGTTATAGCATAGAGGCTAAACGGGTCGAATCCACAAGGACGAAAAGCGATAGAAGTTTTGCCGGAATGTTCACGTGTATGTTAAAGTTTCTTCAACATTTTAAAGAATGAAAAGAAAAGAAAACAAAGAATGAAAGAGAAGAGTACAGTGAAACACGAAGAAGTGGGAAACATAGAAGATAAGATATTGGTGATTTTTTGATATATTTCTAAAACAAAGTAAAACGGAAAGAAAACTCATGGCTACTAACTATTAATGGCTCCACTACCCATGCTAACCTCTTAGTGATAATTGCCTCACATCTATCCTTCGCCATCACTAGTCTTTGTTTCAAAGCGTTTCACAGCATGACTCATAAGATAACTTTCACATCCAAACTCAACAAAACAAGTGCAAGCTACACTTAAACCATCAAAACTATACAAGAGTAAGCATCGAGTAAAGTAATGTTAGCTTGTTAGAAAGTTAGGATGTTAGAGTGTTAGAATCCATTATCATGAGTCATCAATGGCTCTTGCAAGAGCAAGGCCAAGTAGAGGCTATTAGATTCATGTGGATTATCAAGTAAGAAGTTAGCAAGTTAGTGGTTAGTAGTTAGTTGTCATGAGAGAAAATTAGCTAAACATGTAAAAGGAATTAGAGAGAAGAAAACAAAGAGAGCTAAAGAGAGAACCTTTCATAGATTGTCACCTTCTATTACAAGCACTCTTGCTTTCCAACCATGTACCACTCTCTCTCCTTTTACAAGATCTATAAGAAAAGGAAAATACGAAGGAGGAAGAAGAAGAGCAACTAGCCTAAACCACCCTAAACTACAACATGAAGAAGAAAACTACCCTAACTCTCTGGATATCTCCTGTAAAACAGCAAAGGAGGGTATTTATAGGGACCAGGAGAACGAGGGCCAGGGGACAAACCCTGGCCCGAAGTACTGGCGCAACGGCGCCAACAGCCACAGAAACGCGACCAAAACCGCGTTTCCATGACTGTGCCAAGGCAGCGCTCGCAGTGGTGCCTGTTGCGCACTGCCCGCTTGTCCCCTGTTGGCTGCATGTCCTGGTTTCTGGTTTTAGGCCCCTGATTTTGACGAAACCACCCTCCAAAGTCAATGACTATCTTTGTAGGCTTTTAATCACCAATTAAATGGTGATTTTGGGTCTTCTTCTTCATTTCATGCCATGGACCTAGAAACATGCAAGAAAGGTATTATTAACAGAATTTAATATTAAATAAATGTGAAGATTGGTATGAAATATGCAATTTTAGAGACTAATCACACCCCACACTTATCTTTTATTCGTCCCAAGAAAAAAATGACTATGAAAATTATTACACCACTTTCGCAAGTGACGCGATTCCACTGAGCATGTGCAACAAGCCGTTAAACCTCTAGGTTTTCCCTAGAAGAGGAGTTTTGTCTCCTGAGAATTTTCAGCGGATTACACCCACAAAATCCATAAAGAAAGAAATCAAATGTTAGTATTTTGAAAATGCATTTTTGAAATAGAGAAAAGTGTTAAAGTATTTTTGCGAAAATTTAAGTGATCCAAAGTCATAGGTTAACCAGAAATTATTTTTCCTTAAATTAAGTCGAAATGCAAAATCTTGTTATAAATTAAATGTAAGAATTTAAAATTGAATTGATTCTTTGATCTTTCATAAAACTTTTAGAAAAATATGCACTTTATGAACTATGAAGATTTTTGAGATATCGACTCTAACTTTCATGCCATTTATTTGTGTATATTTATTATGTTTTTCTTTTTTTTTCTTTTCTTAGTTTTCTTAGACTTTCTTATTTATTCGGGTAGTGAGCCTTTAGCTGGTGACTCCCAAACCAGATGATCTTAGGTTACCGGATTAGAAAACATCCCTCGGGCTTAAGAACTCGAGTAAATAAGGCCACAAAATTAAAGGAGATTTTTAATTTTGTCCATCTTTTTAGGCATGAATAATCATGCTTCCTGAGGCATAATTCCAGCTTCAATAAGTGATTTTTATTAGCAACATTTTTTTATATTTTTTATGGCATTATCAGTCTTTGTCTCAATCTCAAAAATTTGTAAGTGTGAAATGCATAAATCTAAGGCAAAAAATTCAAGATCAAATTATCTTTTTAATCTTTCTTTCTTATCCTAAAATTTAAGCACAATCTATTATTTTGACTCATTTTAAAATTTCATAATTTTAGGTCTTCCTAATTCCTAAGATAATCTTAATTTTCTTAAAAATAAATCAAAACTATTTATCTTGTTTCAAAAAGTTTTGTAAAAGGAAAGAAAAAGTTTTAAGAAAAGAAAAAAGATTTATACAAAAGAAAATTTTAAAAAGTTTCTAAAAAGAAGTGTAAAAGAAAGAAAATTTAAAACAACTTACGTTAGTAAACCCTCCCCCACACTTATCTCATGCATTGTCCTCAATGCATTGTGAATGTGTATATACATGAAACAAATAGGAAGGGAAGGAAAATTACCTCATAATGATGGCTCCGGTGGTGGTCTGATTGGGCCAAGAGTTGCTACCCAATCAAGATAATGTGGATCTTGAAGGAACCCACCAATGACCACTCTAATATATGACCAATAAAAGAATGATTGAGTGAATGGTTTTATGTAAAAATTATCCCCATCTAATTTCTAATTTTCAAAAATAATTACTAAGTCATTTTCTGCAACATTTTTGTCCAACAATGAAGTGTGATTTTTGGAGATGATTGACTTAGACTCAAATGGAACAGGAACAAAAATCGATACCGACTCGAGAATTGACTCATATCAAGTCGAGATTCAAAAGTGAGAGTCAAAATTGGTTCAAAAATGGGTCCAAACCACAGAATTGATGTTCACACACTTTTCCCTTCAATGAAGTGTGATCATAAGATATTGGTGATTTAATTTCATAGTGTACTGGGACAGGATTTAATGGTGATTCCTGAATAGAGAAAAAATCTGATAAAGATACCAGATTCATTATTGAGTCAAAAAGTGAAATAGAATTACCAACTTAAAGTTCAGGATCACTTTCATGTTCAATGTCAATTTCAGGAAAGGGATAACTTGCCAAAATGTCAATGTGATTTTCAAACCTTGGAGTTTGGTCAAGTTTCAATGGGTTTGCTGAAATTAAATCTTGGTTTCAAAAATAGCATGATTCTTGGGTCCAATCGGTAGAGTTAGGGATATAAGGTTTGTCAAAAGTTGACAAGAAAGACTTTCTTCGCTCTCATTGATCAATTCGATCATTATTGAGTCTAACCTATTGATAAGCCGGGTAACAAAATTTTGAGTCTGAATCATGTTTTCCATACTCTTTGCAATTGGTTCTTCTTGAAAAGGTGAGTATAGAAGTTGATTTTGGAAATTGTGGTGAAATTGTGAGTTCATCAGATTTCGCGATTGTTGCTCGGACTCACGCAAGAGCTCCATACTCAAATACAAGACTGATGGTTGTTCATTTTGAATTGGTGCGACTGGAAAAGATGAGTAGGACTCTTGAAATTTTGGTTGAGATGATGAGTCCAACATATTTTGAATTTGTTGCGCCATTTCACAACAGACTTTCAAACGCTTTTCTAGCTCAGATTCTTCTTCAATTGGATATTCTATAAAAGGAGTATATGGAGTTTGATCTAAGAAGAATTGTGAATTGAGCAAATTTTGAATTTGTTATTGGTACTCAAGCATGGCTTCCATACTCCTTTCCAAATTAGATTTTTCTTCTGTTGGTAGGACAGGAAAAGGAGGATATGAATCCAAATTGGGGAACGAAAATTATGGATAAGGTGGTTGAAAATTTGACTTGGGGGAGGTGGATCCCCATTGACTCTGTGAAGAGTTGAAATTATTTTTAAAAATATGGTCATAAGATTGGGGTATTGGTCATTTTGAGTCAAATAATCCCAATTCGGCGTATATGATTGGTTCATGTTGTACATAATCGGGTTGAAGTTATCCGAGTCAAATAAGCTTGCGGTGAAAAATGGATTCATATTAGGATTAAAAAATTGTTGTTGTTGAAATCCATATCACAATTTACAAAAAAGAGAACAAACAAATAAACAACAAAGAAACAAATAAAGAAAAAGAAAAAGAAAACAAGCCTATGCTAGGGTTGACTTAGACCTAAACGATTCCTAACTAGTTAGACTGTCCACGGGGGCTTCCTTGTAGAAATCTGACCACAAATTAATCGGCCAGGTAGTGGCAAGACCAGTGGGAGGTATCCGTGCCGGAGCAACGGGCTAATTATGTCAAACCACTGTTCTTCGAGGTTTTGTCTCTCAATCCCCAACCTTAGATACCGATTTGACAAGAGTCAAACTCTAATAACTTTCCCCTTAGGTCAATATCCTAAATGAGTCCGAGATGTCCCTGGGCGCTGTCTAGCAATTTTTATTAAGGGTTGGGTTGTGTAAGTGAGAGGTGATTTTTGGGCTAAGGGAGGGTAATGACTTCCCCACCTTATGTTGTATTGGGTTTTACTCTTAAGTTCAATTCGTGCAAGTGTGCACAATATAGATAAGAATGAACACACAAAGCGAGTAAATCACCCACATGTTTGTCCTAACTATATGCAATGCAATATGTACACCTCCGTCAAGATCACAACAACACAAAAACAAAATATTGTATATTGGAATTAAAATCGACACGTGCCTAGATGCAAATATCTAAACCGTTTTAAAGCATCCAATTTCTATATTTTAGTTCTTAAAATTATTACAGTGCACAGGTAATATAAACAAAGAATAGCAGCAAAATTTAATAATATACAAGAATTTACCCAACCACACAAAAGTAAGTGTGGACTTCTGCAATGCAAAAAATTTGACTTGCACACCAAAAACAAAGAAGAAAAGTTAACAAAAATGTGAAATCAAACCGTTCCTATTCTCGGCAACGGCGCCAAAAATTTGATCAGGGGAAAACCGTGCACAAAAAGTGTTGTTTCAATATTTTCGTTATAACATAGAGGCTAAACGGGTCGAATCCACTGGGATGGGAAGGGATAGAAGCTTTACCGGAATGTTCACGTGTGTGTTAAAGTTTCTTCAACATTTTAAAGAATGAAAAGAAAGAAAACAAAGAATGAAAAGAGAAGAGTACGGTCAAACACGAAGAAGTGGGAAACATAGAAGATAAGATATTGGTGGTTTTTTGATATATTTCTAAAACAAAGTAAAAAGGAAAGAAAACTCATGGCTACTAACTACTAATGGCTCCACTAACCATGCTAACGTCTTAGTGATAGTTGCCTCACATGTATCCTTGGCCATCACTAGTCCTTGGTTCAAAAGCATTTCAGAGCATGACCCACAAGATAACTTTTACATCCAAACTCAACAAAACAAGTGCAAGTTACACTTAAACCATCAAAACTAAACAAGAGTAAGCATAGAGTAAAGTAATGTTAGCTTGTTAGAGAGTTAGGATGTTAGAGTGTTAGAATCCATTATCATGGGGCCATCAATGGCTCTTGCAAGAGCAAGGCCAAGTAGAGACTATTAGATTCATGTGGATTATCAAGTAAGAAGTTCGCAAGTTAGTGATTAGTAGTTAGTTGCCATGAGAGAAAATTAGCTAAACATGTAAAAGGAATTAGAGAAAAGAAAACAAAGAGAGGTAAAGAGAGAACCTTTCATAGATTGTTACTTTCTATTACAAGTACTCTTGCTTTCTAACTATGTACCACTCTCTCTCCTATTACAAGATCTATAAGAAATGAAAAATACAAAGAAGAAAGAAGAAGAGCAACTAACCTAAACTACCCTAAACTACAACATGAAGAAGAAAACTACCATAACTCTCTGGACATATCCCTATAAAACACCAAGGAAGGGTATTTATAGGCACCAGGAGAACGGGGGTCAGGGGAACAAACCCAGGCCCGAAGTACTGGCGTAACGGCGCCAGTACAGCTGTGGAAATGTAGCCAAAGCTGCGTTTTCACAGCTATAGCAGGGCGGTGCGTGCAGCGCCGCCTGTTGCGCGCTGCCCGCCTGTCCCCCTCTCGGCTGCATGTCCTTATTTCTGGTTTTGGGCCCCTGATTTTGACGAAATCACCCTCCAAGGTCAATGGCTATCTTTGTAGGCTTTTAATCACCAATTAAATTGTGATTTTGGGTCTTCTTCTTCATTTCATGCCATGGACCTAGAAACATGCAAGAGAGGTATTATTAACAAAATTTAATATTAAATAAATGTGAAGATGTGGTATGAAATATGCAATTTTAGAGACTAATCGTGAAGCCAATAAATTTGACTGATTCTTCCAGTGAGCCTCCCCTTCCTTAGAATTAGAAGCCTTACTTGCGCATCTCAAGTACGTCTATCTAGGCGAACAAGAGACCTTTTTTGTCATTATTGCCTCCCATTTAAATGACGGGTAAGAAGAGAATCTTAAAGCTATTCTGAGAAAACATAGGAAAGCCATTGGTTGAACTATGACCGATATAAAGGGATTGAGTCCAACCATAGTTCAACATCGCATTCATCTCAATGAAGACGTGACACCAAAACGAGACCCGCAGCGTGGGTTAAACCCTATAATGCAAGAGGTTGTTCATGCTGAAATTGTGAAACTCTTAGACAATGGGTTAATCTATCCCATTTAGCCAATAGGTCAGTTCTGTCCACGCGGTTCCAAAGAAATCTAGTTTCACTGTGGTAGAAAACGAGAACAAAGAGTTGGTCCAAACTCGACTTCCATGAAAATTCGAGTTTCCTTTGACTATAGGAAGCTTAATGCAGCAACTCGTAAGGACCATTTCCCACTTCCCTTCATTGATCAAATGCTTGAACATTTGGTGGGCCACAAGTATTACTGTTTCTTGGACATTACTCGGGGTATAATCAGATTCCTATTGCTCCTGAGGACCAAGAAAGACTACGTTCACATGTCCATTGGGACATTTGCTTATCATCGAATGTCTTTTAGCTTGTGCAATACCCCAGCAACGTTGCATGTTGAGTCTTTTTCTGATATGGTAGAATAATTCTTAGAAATCTTCATGGATGATTTCTCCATCTATGGAGATTCATTCACTCAATGTTTTCACTATTTAGAACTTGTCCTCCAACATTGTGCTGAGAAAAATCTGACACTGAACTGGGAGAAATGTCACTTCATGGTAAGACATGGAATTGCCTTGGGTCATGAAATCTCTAAGAAAGGAATTGAAGTGGATAGAGCCAAGATTGAGGTTATTGCTAAGCTTCCTATGCCCAATTGTGTAAAGGATATTCGATCTTTTTTAGAACATTACAATTTCTACCGAAGATTTATCAAGGATTTTAGCAAGATTGCTAGACCCTTGACTAATCTGTTAGCTAAGGACGTGTCTCTTCACTTTCGATAATGAATGTATAAATTCTTGGGAGAAGCTTAAAAAGAGCTTATTTCTGCACCAATCATATCTGCACCGGATTGGTCTAAGCCGTACGAAATCATATGCAACGCTTCTGAGTTTGCAATGGTACTGTCCTAGGATAGCGCATTGATAACAAGCAGCACGTGATTTACTACTCTAGTAGGACTCTCAACGATGCTCAAATGAACTACACTACTACTGAGAACGAATTCCTGCCAGTAGTGTTTGCCTTAAAGAAATTTTGTCCCTACCTACAAGGGTCCAAAATCACAATTTTTACCGATCATTCTGTGCTTAGGTACCTTATGATGAAGAAGGATCCCAAGGCCTGACTCATTCGTTGGATCCTCCTTCTTCAAGAATTCGTTCTCGAGATTCAAGATAAGAAAGGCGTAGAAAATATCGTTGCTGACCATCTCTCGCGTATCCTAAACTCTCCATGCAACGAATTGCCCATAAATGATGACTTTCCTAATGAAAAACTCTTATCAGTCTTTAACAAATCTTGTTTGCTGATATAGTGAATTACTTAGTCACAAATCAAACTCCATCTCATTGGTCTAAAAACGATATATACCGGTTCTTATCTTAAGTCTGATATTTCTTTTAGGAGGAACCATGTCTTTTAAGTATTGTTCTGACCAAATTATTAGGAGATGCATTCCAGATGAAGAGATTAAGAGTGTTTTATCCTTCTGTCACGAACTTGCATGCGGCGGACACTTTGGTCCCCACAAGACTGCTAAAAAGGTGCTACAAAGTGGGTTCTATTGGCCTACTTTATTCAAAGATGCTTATGAATTTTGCAAGACATGCCCTAGATGCCAAATGGTAGGAAGGATCTCGAAACGAGATATGATGCCCCTCCACCCAATTCTAGAAATAGAACCCTTTGATGTTTGGGTATCGACTTTATGGGTCCATTTCCTAATTCATTTGGAAACCAATACATACTGGTTGTTGTGGACTATGTATCCAAGTGGGTAGAAGCCATTCCAAGTAAAACTAATGATAACAATGTTGTCAAAAAGTTTTTGAAAGAGAACATTTTCTTACGCTTCGGAACCCCTCGTGCTATCATTAGTGATAATGGTACTCACTTTTGCAATAGATCCTTTGAAGCTCTTCTGCGAAGTGTCATGCCCCACTTCCCAAAATACGTGGAAACGGAGTCGTGACAAGAGTCGGCGACGTAAATACGCAAGAAAAATACCTCACACATACACGCTAAGCCTAAAGTAACCTGAACAAGCCATATAATCACTATAGAAAATCAATATCACTGCAATGTCACATACAAACATCCACACATGATGACATATGAAAAGGAAATGGAATAAGCATGAGTCCAATGCATAGAATCATGAAAGCGATGGAATAAAGAAGAGACGAAAAATACTGAGAAAAGTTGATCGAGTAAGAGAGAACTCTGACTCCTCAAGATGCCTGTGATCCTCTCAAAAAACCTGATCAGCATAAATAGCCACAAATCTGAATATGCAAATCCAAGGAGTCAGAACTCCTAGTGAATGTGTGAGAATAAACTGGAAAGAGCATGTGCATATAACATGTGAGCAGAAAAAATATATATATACGAGAATAAGAAATGACATGAATAAAATAAGTAAACAATAATGGGGATACCACACAGAATAGTATGTGTCAAGTCAAATATACAATCAGGTATCTATCATAATCTATATAACAGGCGGGTAGAGTCAGTCAGTACTAGAGTTAGATGTCCAATCAAGTAAGGTGTAACATCAGGTGTCCAACATACATACATATATCAGGCAAAGACAATTAATTACAGTACATTATGAATAGTTTATTATTATTATACCAGCGAACACCAATTTCCACCTGTAATAGGCGCATCTCATACTGCGCCTATTACACATGTCAGTCAGGGTCTTAAGTTATTGAAACTGATCGGTTGGAGACATTGTCCATACTTTAGGCGGGTCCCGTACATACCCGGGACTACGGCCTAGACTCCTGGCGCTGAACCAGGCCCTAACGCTAGGGAGTCAGGAACATGTATAATAGGAACAAGAACAGGATGGGGTGTCAGTCACCCCACGGGAACCCTGCAGTGGAACCCTCTTTCGGCTGCGCAACCTATATCCTAGGTCACCCAAAATACAGACGTTGTCTCCTCTATCAATCTCCCCAATCCCAGTATAAGATATTTAATATCAGGTTATTTAGATTACCAAGATTATTTAATGTACATGTTACCTAGACCACTAGGATAACTCGGTGGGTAACAACATCAACATGTGTAATCAGGATACCGTATAACAGGATATATAATGTCAGTGAACAGGATACTGGTATAACAGGACATGTAACTAGTATAACATGAGGGTGTTGTTACCTTATACAATATTTTCTCAGCAATTATGGTAACATGGACAATATATTTATTAAGTAAATGTCATGTATAATCAGTCAAGTTCTTCAGGTAAATCATGGTATTCATAATAAGTAATGACCTGTTGGCATGAATGGAATAATCCGGGTAAAATATATATAATCAACTCAGGTCCTCAAAGTCATCGATATATCTAAGTCCCAATATATAAAATGCATACTCATCTATATCCAACCAATCATCACTATCCAATCTTAATTAAGATCATCATAAACTCTCACTTCCATTAAGTTCAAACCCAAGATCCAAAAATCCAAGTAACTAGTCAATCACGCATATACATGCCACCAGGCCAGGTCAAACCAATCTATGTTTACTCCTCAACCCAAGATCAACTCTAACTCAATCGAGTCTACTAACAAATCTAAGTCTAATATCTTGTTCTTTTAATAAAGAATCTCTAAATTAATCAATCATCAATATCTAACCAAACTCTCACATGTTTTACCATCAATAAGGATAATCAAATCCACTGATAATGTCACTCAGATATCAACTCGTATAACTACCATCATGGACCAGTCAAATCAAATATCTAAATATAATTATAGTTTAAGTTACATCACTAATAGTTCCAATCCCAATCAAGATAATAACTAAGGAGTGGGACATCCTCAAGGTACCTGAAATCTAAAAAGTCTCAGTATCCAAACTCGATATCAATAAACATCATTTCTCAGATAATTTGTCAGTGAATATATCTAAATAAAATACTTGCAACTAATAATCCAAAATTAGTATTATGTGATAGATCAAAATCAAGGTAAGGTATTCATGTAAATCTCAAGTTGAACTCTAGGTCCATATGTAAATCCAAACATCAAGATAAATCCGCCTTAAGTTAAGATGATCTTATTTAATCCGTCCTTATTGTCCAAATGAATTCCCGTCTAAAATATCATCAAAAATAAATGTCTGATAACTACCTCAAATAAATATACTACTTATCCACAAATATGCCCCTTTAACCTCAATCACGAACTAATCAACCTTAAGATCAATCAATTTATATTCTAAGATTTCTCACAACTAGGTCATTATAAGATCAAATCTGGTCTAAGGTATACTACAACTAATCATGAATCAATAGTGGTAGACGACTACACATGAAATAACGTAGATCAACTAAATACATAGTGTTAGCACTCAATGATGTCTTACGAAGGAATATAGGTAAACATACTGGTATAATATATCAGATGGTCATGTGAAATAAAGCAAGTAACACACACACACACACATATATATGGGAAAAGTGTTCCTAGTAGGTCTCCTTAGATTGTAACCTAAGGAGACGACTTAAAATTCTAACATCCCGATTTTTTTGCACGATCCGACCGCACATTATCATATTCATGCTATAAGATGTGCGTATATAAAAATTCACATGATTTGAAGTTTGTTTACTCTATTTTCTTTGGGTTCAAACATTAACGGTTTTAAACAGTAGAACAAAATGGAACGATTAGATCAATGAGTAAATGAATTTCAAATCACATGATTTTTTATATGCATACATCTTATAACATGAATATGATAATGTGAGGTCGGATCGTGAAAAAAAATCGGAATGTTAGAGTTTTAAGCCGTCTCCTTAGATTACAATCTAAGGAGACCTACTAGGAGCACTTGACCTATATATGACCTACTAGGAGCACTTGACCCTATATATATATATATATATATATATATATATATATATATATATATATATATATATATATATATATATATATATATATATATATATATATATATAGACTTGTATCCTTCCAAAAGGATTCGAGCCCGTATCCTTCCCACTCAAATTCAACCCTCCAACATTCGAATACATGATCCACTCCGTTGAAGTTGATCTATATTATTTCAAGTATCTATAAACCAAAAATCAAGTGTTTATAATACTTTTTGCCCATCCATCAAGCAACGCAAAATGGACGGGCGAAAGTAGTGAGTTGGTTAGATCTATGTCTTTAGACATACAAATTCTTAATCCGGCCATTTCATTATGATCTAAACATTTAAAAACCCCTACAAACTAATTATTGTTAGGTTTCAAATGATCTACACCGTTAAACTAACCAACTCACTATTTAGGCCGTCCATTTTTTCCTACTTGATGGATGGGCAAAAAGTATTCAAAACACTTAATTTTTGGTTTATAGATACTTGAAATAATATAGATCAACTTCAACGGAGTGGATCTTGTATTCGAATGTCAGAGGGTTGAATTTGAGTGGGAAGGATCCGGGCTCGAATCCTTTTGGAAGGACACAAGTCTATATATATATATATATATATATATATATATATATATATATATATATATATATATATATATATATATATATATATATATATATATATATATATATATATATATATATAAATATATAACTATGGTGAATGAGAAAATAATACAAGAGCAAATACTCACAGGTATCATCTCAGTAAATTTTGTTGCATAATTACATAATTAAATAAAATTATTTATCACAAAATCCTTGTATAACTGAAGGAGGAAAAGAACACTCACGACCAAATTTAAATAAAATTACATAAAAAAGAAACATTCGCCTAAACTCGATCCCAAGTCCAAAGCACTAATATCATAAGACCCCGATAAATCTACAGTTCATTTCAACAAAAATTGTTAAACTTTTGAAAAGATATTTTACTTGGGAGTTATAAGGGGTTTTAATCTTTATTAATTAGTTTGGGGGTTAGAAATATGGTCCTCTAGGTCTAATGAATTTAGTAGGTTTAGTTTAAACCAATTTCTAATTTTTTGTTAGATTTTTAATAGGCTTTAAACTATTAAAATACTTAACGGGTCTAATTTAACATTAGGAGAAATGGCTTGAAAGTGGGTTGTTTGAATTAATTTATATTGGTATTAGTCTAAAAAAATTATAATAGAAAGTAGAAGAAAAAAAGATTATTGTTTATATTTTTCTCAATTTTTTATTTTTATTTTTAGCTAATTATTTTTTTATTTGCAAATTCTCCTTTCTTTATTTCTTTCTTCTTCTTTTTTATGCATATGTCTCTATAAGCCCAGGCCCAACCCAGGCCAGGCCCAGGCGTGGTCCAGAATTTTTTTTTTTTTTTTTTTTTTTTTTTTTTGTTAACAGGGCCTAAGGCCCTGTGCTGGCCCAGCCGGCCTGGCCTTGGCCAGCAAGGCCAGGCTTTGGTCTGGCTTGGGCTGCAGGGTAGTCCGATATTTTTTGTTTTTTCTTTTTTTTTGAAAATCTTTTGTTAAAAATTTTGAAAAAAAATATGTAGATTAAAATTATGAGTTGGTATATCTTCACATGTATTTTAGTTGGATTTTAGGTGGGTTTTGATGTATAAAAAAATATTCATGGAGATCATAGTATAAACATGATTTTAATAATTATTTATATCATATAAATTGTGAGAAGATAGGTTGATCTCCCCTAGCATGATCCTCAATCTCTACATTTTAAGATCCCTTTTATTCATGCTCCGTTTGAGGAGAAAAGAAAGAAGGAGGTGGGGAGAGTTGGATTTTGGTTTTATTCTTTGGAGGTAGAAAAAAGAAGTAGTTTAGGCTTTTATAGGGTATTAGAAATATTAGAAATCAGAATTTCAGTTGGGTTCAAAGTGCTTGATTTAGTAGTTTAGAATGGAATTTATTGAGGTTATGATTTTGAAAATAAGATTTGGATTTATCTAAGTTAGGATAGATTTGATTTTTGTTAGGATTTAAATTTGGATTATTTAAGATTTATGAAAAGATTTGATTAGATAGGATTTAGATTAGGTAAGTAAGATCTAAAATCTGAATTTGAATTAAGATAGGATTATGGGGATTGAGTTTTGGGTTAATGGGTAAGGATCTCAATGGTAATGGGTTATGGGCTAGGAAAAGGAAAAGATATGAATAATAATAATAATAATAAATACTAATAATCAAAAAGAGATAGTAATAATAATAATAATAAAATTATCAACATTAAAAATATTATCTAATAATACTTGGTAAAAATACTACCATTAATAATAGTGACTAAAACAATACAACAAAAAAAAGAATAATAACAATATCAATATTTACAATAATAGCAACTACAATAATAATAATAATAATAGTAGCATAGTAATGGGAAAAATACTAGTTAGTAATTAAAACGATAATACTTAATAATGCTAAATATAAAGATAAGGCCAAAATACCATTTACTATCTTAAAATAATTTGTACTATAAATCAAGTTAATGAATAATAATAACATAACCAGTAAAATAAAAGAAATACTTCAGAAAAATACAGTATTTTAGACCAGGGATATTACAAAAAGTATGTCATAACTCACAAGTTGTCTACACTTAATCATTCTCAAATCAGTGGGCAGGTTGAGGTTTTCAATAGACAAACCAAGCTTATTTGGAAAAGACTGTGAACCAAAATCAAAAAGATTGGTCCACCAAACTTGTAGATGCCCTATAGGTCTACATGACCACTTTCAAGACGATTCTAGGGATGTCTCTTTATAAGTTAGTCTTTGGGCTTGTCACCTACCCATTGAGTTAGAGCACAAGGCCTTATAGGCAATCAAGCAGCTTAATTTCGACTTGACTAGGGCCGGTGACCTTCAAAAATTATAAATTTTCGAATTAGAGGAGTTGAGAAATGAGGCCTATGAAAATGCTAAGATCACTAAAGATAGAGTTAAGATTTTTTATGATAAACACATCATAAGGAAAACATTTCTCCCTGGACAAAAAGTCTCACTATATAATTCTAGGCGTCATCTTTTTCTAGGAAAACTAAAATCAAGATGGATTAGGTCATTCGTTATAAAAATCTTATTTCCACACGGTGATGTAGAGATCAGTGACACCAAGAATAGAAATGACTTTAAGATAAATGGTCAACGTCTTAAACCTTTCTTGAAATCGGTATCGGTAAGTGAAACGGCTATGGGTCTTTTCGACCCTATGTATCGATAACTTTCCTCTTTTACATTCTATTTCATAAACCTATACATTTCTTTCATACATTGAGGACAATGCATGAGATAAGTGTGGGGGAGGGCTCTAACAAGACTAATACAACTATAAATATACATATATATAAACAAAAGAAAACTTTTTGAAAGAAAAGAACAATATTTTGATATATTTTTTGTAAGAAATTAAGTCAATTTTAAGGAATAGGAAAATCATAATTAGGATTTCTTATACTTGGTCAAATAAGATGACTTGTTTGATTTTCATGGTTAGGAAGAAAATTGGTGAATGTAATTTAGTCTTGATCTTTATCTTGAAGAAATATACACACTTTATACACTTACACACTTAAGGTTTAAAAATAAAGATTTATATGCCTTATATATATATATATATATATATATATATATATATATATATATATATATATATATATATATATATATATATATATATATATATATATATATCCTTTGATTAATCTGGGTATTTGTGCCTTATGAAGCATAAGTATTCATGCCTAAAAGGGGTACATTTTATAAATAAAAAACCCTTGGTTTCATGGCCTTGTTTACTCGAGTGTTTAAGTCTTTAAGGGTGTTTTCTCACCTAATGCCCTATGACTGTCCGGTTTGGGTGTCACTAACTAAAGGCTCGTTACATGGGCAGATTAGAAAGCCTAATGGAATCAAGGAATAATATCGCCAAAAATAAAAATAAATAAGGCATAAGAGTTAAAGAATCCTTAGTCAAAACTTCATGGTCACGAAAGTGCATATGAATTAGGAAAGTAATAGACTAGATGAGAAATACAATTTGACTCCTTACTTTGATTAATGACATGTTTTTGAATAGAGACTAAGTTTAAAAATGAAAAGTTTGATTTTCCTATAACTTATTGATTACTTGAACTCTTACAAAAATACCTCAAATATTTTCTCTCTTTTCAAAATGCTTTTCGAAAATACTAACATTTTTTTGTCTTTCTTTATGGATTTTGTGGATGCAATCCACTAAAAACGCTCACGAGACAAAACTCGTCCTCTAGAGGTAAGCTAGAGGTTTAATGGCTTGTTGCATATGCTCAGTGCAATAGAGTGACCTGCGAAAGTGGTTAAAATAATTTCTTAGGATTAGTTTTTATGTTTTGCTCGAGGCGAGCAAAAGATAAGTGTGGGGGTGTGATTGGTTACATATATTGCATTTATAATGTCACACTTCCATAATTATTACCTAATAAATCATGTATTTAGTCTTATATTCTTCTTTATAAAATGAAGGCCCATTGCTAAAGGAAAGGGAAGAGAAACAAGCCCAAAAGTCCATCAAAATTCTGATTTAATTCAGAATTAATTCGAAATCATAAAATGGGCAGATCATGGCAAATCAGAGAAGTTGAAAACTGGTTAAAATAAATCTTTTCAAATCAATTAGTTAAAACCAAAGATCAAAGACAGTTTCGTCAGATCCAAGAGCTGAAATGGGAAAACCAGTAAGATATAAAGGTGTATCGCTAAACCATGAGCTGTAACCCTGGGTATGGCCACCTGGCCACACCGAGGATGCGAAAACGCGGCCTAAGCCGCATTTCCACAGCTTTTTTAGTTCTGTTGGGGGCGTTTGATGCCACTATTTTTATACGCTCTCCCCCATTTGGTTTTTCTCTATAAATACTACATTCTACAGAGAAGAAGGGACCGAAAATTAGTTTAAGTTTTTCTCGTTGTTTTTAGGATTTAGGTTCTTTGTTAGATAGTATTGAGAAGTTGTATCTCTATTTTTAATTCATAGTTCAGTCCATATACAAGTGAGAGAGAAGAAAAGAGTGATTGTAATCTGAAGTTGAAGTGACATTAATAAAGGTTCAAGGCTTCTCTTCTTCTCCAACTCATGGGTATGTGTTATTTTATTTACATGTCTTTTCTTACTTTAATCATGAGTAGCTAAATTCATTTTTTGGGCTCACTATCATCTCTCTTCGATCCCTCTTGTATTGAATGATTTTAATGTAAAGAATCCAACGGAATCATATGTATGCCTTAATCTAAGCCTTGCTTCTTTGGAAGTGTTCTTGAAGGCACATGAGGATGGGTTTGAATTTTTAAACTTCTATTTTCTAAAACATCACTTGAACTTGTTTTTATTTTATACTTGAAAGATTACTTTATGATTTAACATTCAGTTCAAGATGATTTCTTAAGAAAAGAGTCAATTTTTCCAACAATCTTATTTGTTTTGCTTAATACTTTCGAAACTCAAACTTAATTGTTTGTCTATGATCAAGTTGAGGCACTAAAAATTTCAAAAGAAGAACAAATCGTTGAGTAGTAAGATAGTGAGCCAAGATCTTTTTCATATTGAAAAACAACAAATCAATCTTCAAGCCTTTTAAAAATCATCATTTCCAAAGCCTTCTCTAAATTTTCAATTTTTCTTTTAATAATTTCCTTACTCTCCATTCTATTTTTCAATATAAAAAAAAACACCTACACCATATTGACACGACCCGTTAGCCCAAAGCTAGATGGTAACTCTCACTGCATTTACTTACAATCAAGTCACATTGTGGTAGGGGACTAAGTCTTCATGTCAGACTTCATACTCTCCTCGGACTTCGTTGATGATGAGTTTAGAGTCACCGTAAGCTTCAAGATTCTTGACTCTGATTTTGTCTGCATGTTGCATTCTAATTAACAGAGCATTATATTCTGCCACATTATTGGAACACAGCTCAATTAGTTATGTAGGGATATGAGTACCACCCCCACTCCTGTTACGATGTTCCTTCTAGAACCCGTTCTTGATGCTCCATCAAAAAATAGTTACCAGACTTGTTCTTCTTAGGGTGCATGGTTTGTACAAAATTCAGCGACCTCATCTAAGAGATCATCATAAAGTTTGGAAGATCCTGAAACAAGATGGTTAGCCAAGAAATCTGCCATGGCTTGACCTTTGACTGCCTTATGTGGCATGAATTGCATCTCATACTGCGAGAGAAAAATGGCCTATTTCGCCAATTTATAGTTTAGCGATGATGGTCTTGTCATGAGAAATCGCAGAGGATTGACTCTAGAGACGACGTGAATGCATTGGCCCACTAAGTAGTGTCACATCTTTTGGACGGCAAAGACCAGAGCTAGACATTCTTGCTCGCGGGTTGTAACGGTGTTTAGCCCCGATCATTATTCTACTCAGGTAGTAGATCACTTGTTCATGGCCTTGATCATTATTCTAGGCTAACAAGCCTCCTAAGAAATGATCCATAGCTCTAACATATATCAGGAAAAGCTTTTCTAATACTTGAGCTACCAGAACGGGTAAGTGAGTGAGATACTCTTTAATCTCTTAAAATACTTGTTAATAAGCATTGTCCCAAATGAATGAGACTTCTTTTTTCATCAACTTGGTGAAGGGTTGGCAGCGTCTTGAGAGAATTTGCAATGAATTGTCAGATATAGGCCAATCGTCTTTATAATCCTCTGAGTTCTTTGAGATTCCTCGAAGGTCGCATCTCTTAGATGGCGCGGACTTTCTCCGGGTCAAGATGAATTCCTTTGGATGTTACGGTAAATCCAAAAAACTTGCCACTGGCTACCCCTAGGAAGGACTTAGTTGGGTTCATCTTTAATTGATATGCGTGCATGATCTCGAATACCTTCTTCAGATCTACAAGATAATCACCTTTATTGTGGCTTTTCACTGCAATATCATCGATGTAGCATTCTACAGTTTTACATATATGCTTACAGAAGATTGTATTCATAGTGCGTTGATATGTCGCCCATATTCTTCAATCTAAAGGGCATCACAGTGTCCCAATACACCCCTAATGGCATTTTGAAGGATGTATACTTTTCATTTTCAGGATACATACTGATTTGTTATACCCTGAGAAGCCATCCATGAAAGATATTCTCTCGAATCCGCACGTATTGTCAATCATGATGTCTGTGATCGAAAGAGAAAACTCATCTTTAGGATAGGAAGCATTTAGATCATGGAATCAATGCAAATCTGGATCTTCCCATTCTCTTGGGGACATGCATGATGTTGGCCACCCAATCAAGGTGTTGTTCCCCCTGATGAAACCAGAGTCTATGAGCTTTTTGACTTCTTATTTGATTGCCTCCATAATCTCTAGACAGAACCATTATTGTTGTTGCTTGACTCTTTTCGCATCCAGATTGATATTGAGGTGATGCATGGCTACTTGTGGGTCAAGTCCATGCATGTTCTCGAAGTTCCAAGCGAAGACATCTATATACTCTTGTATGAGGTGTATTAGGTCTTCCTTCTCAGAGGGTGATAAGCTTTTTCTTATGAAGATAGGTTTGGAATTAGCCTCATCTCCAAGATTTAATCTAACCACTTTATTCTCTGTGGGCAATTCTCGCTGTTCAAAGTGTATGTCCCAGAGAGTGTTTAAGTGTTTGATCCAAGGATCAGTGTCTAACTGGATCATTTCTTACATCTCGTCTATATCTTCATCTTCCAGGTGACTGGTCAAAACCATGTTTACTGAAAGGCTTTTGAAGATGGCACCAATGGTTGTTTTCCATTTGATTCGAAGTGTGGGAAAACTTTACAAAAGTGTAGAAAATTACTAGTAATAAAAAGAAAAATTATAAGAATATTTTACTGAGATTTATGAGAAAGTGTGCCAGTGAAAGTCTGGTCAGCGTGCGACCACTTTATTTTGTTGACATTGTGAATGATTGAGTCTTCAAGCCTTCTGCTTAAGAATTTTCTTCTCACCTGGTTGCAAAAATCCTTTGAGAAAGGAAGATCGTTAGGGTATTAGCACCCTGAAAGAGAAGCAAAGTTCTCTGAGAAAAGCCCAAAAGCTAAAAAGTGATCTCTTCTGAAATCTCTCTCTAAGAAGATCAATCTTCTTCTGAAATTTTCAGCCAAGGGTTATAAAAAAATTCCAGCTTAGAATTAGAGTTGCATTAGGCTATTTATAAGCTTTAAGGGGTGGAACTGTTCCCCTAAAATCAGCACAGTCTAGCTCCGCTGTGAAGCTAAAATAGTTTCGTTGTGAAGCAAAACACAACCTTGATGAAATTAACTTGTGCTAGCGGAGCCAATATTGGTTTTCTCCAGTTGTTTAAGGGATTTTCCTTGATCCTCTCTAACTGATTGAGGAGTGATTGGATCATGGCAAGCAAGCCTAAATGTGAAAATGATCACATTAATCTTGTGTTGAGATTTATTGGTCAAAAATGACCATAAAGAGCCCACAGCGGAGCTAGGGGAATTAGTTCACAGCGGAGCTAAAAAGAAAGCTTTATGTGAAGCTAAAGGATAAGCCCACAGCGGAGCTACTGAGCTTTTTGCGAAGCTGACACTATGTTTGCAGCGAAACTAAAATAAAGCTCTAAACAGAGCTATGAGAAGCTTCAAGCGAAGCCAAGAGGTGAGCCCACAGCGGAGATATTGATAGCTCGATGCGAAGCTAGCACTAAGCTTACAGCGAAGCTAGGAGTTAGTCTTTTTGGGCTTCTTCAGAAGGCAAATGCTTGGTTTACTATCTGCTTCACTGGATTAGTGGAGTCCAAGTCATTGGTTTATCCATCAGGGATGAACAAGTCTTCAACCTGCCTGTGACTTATCTTTTAGAAGTGTCGACAACTTTAGACATCGTTCGAACCGGTTACAGAGATGCCTTGGAGTTCATCTTTTCAGAGTGTCAACAAAACTCTCTTCAAAGTTTTTGTGAATCTTTAATGAATTGGTACAGATTCTGAAATACTTTGAACCTAAAGCTTGATACCTAAATTTTGACATTGCTTAGATCAGGAAAGCCCATTGGGTGCAAATGTGCACTAAACTAGGTAGCCAGATTGGTTTATCCTAGAAACTCCATGAGGAGTGAGATTAGTGCAAAGTTAATAAATGAGCTCTTTGTGGAGTTAATATGAAGCTTTAGGTGAAGCTAAGGATGAGCTCTCAGTGGAGCTAAAAATAAGCTCTCAGCAAAGCTAGCAAAGCTTCTTGCTAAGCTAATGATGGGCATACGACGAGCTAAAATAGAGCTTCGCGCGAAGCTCAAGATGGCATTTGGGTGAAGTTAACCAACTTCGTGTTGGCCTAAAGGCCATTAGCCCTATTTTGATGATAACAAACAAATGTAGTTATGTTTTTAATAATTTTGTTTAACAAAGTTTCAGGTTAACTCTTTGTTGCATTTCGGCTCTATCACAAGACTCACACATTTAGAAGCCAAGAAGATGTAGATCCCAGAGCCTAAGCACATAGAAGAGCTCAAGGATCAAGATTGCAAGAGAAGACTATATCAAGATTTGTATTTTTACTTTTTACATTTTAGATAGGATTTACAGTCGTTTGTTAAAACCAAGATGATATAGGTTGATAGCTTTTGGGATTGACACACACACACACATCTTTCATATTCCTAAAGTGCTTTAAAAAGAGCTCATAACATTCTCTTTATTGTTTTCAAAATCGAGTTTCGAAAAAACGAGTTTCGGAGAAACTAATTTTCGATTTAGAAAAGTATTTTTACAAATATAGTTCTAACTTTGTTTTGTGTTGATCCATGATCACACACTGGTTCTATCAAGTCACTAGACTCTATTTTGTGCTTAAGATCAAAGTATGTTTTTGTTAGAAAAAGATTGGTTTCAAAAAGATTTCATAAAAAGCTTTTGGCCCTCGGTCGGTCGACCGACCGATCGACCATAGGCAGAGCAGATTTGTTGTCGGTCGACCGAGCGGTCGACCGACATGGCACCAAAGTGCATTTGTGCACTTCGGTCGACCGTGCGGTCAACCAACTGCAAGAGCTTTGCTTTCAGTTGGGTCCGGCCGACTGCCCTGGTCGACTGACAGAGAGCTTTGCTCTCTGGTTGGGTACAACAATCGACCGTCTAGTAGACCGCTATCGCCAACGGTCGAATATTTGACCGTTGGTGGCTGACCAGCCAGTAGACCAACCAACAAAGAATTTCCTTCTGACTTTTTTCCCAACGGCTATATTCTATTTTGTCTTTTTCTGGATCTTTTCTCAACGACTCTTTGGGGTTTTCTACTCATATTTTCATCCTCTATAAATAGTGGGCCTGAAGAAAAACCCTCTAAGAAGTTTTATCAAGCCTTGATTAAGTTTTTACAAGTTTACAACAAGATTTAGTCTTTTTCGTAAAAGATTTTCTTTTGAGCCAAAAATTTCTAATTCTTGTTTTTTGCTTGAGCCTTCGCTCTACATCTTTACAAGCTATTTCTAGTACACAATCTCAAAGAGTTTCACCTCCTCATCTTGGTTATAGGATTGTACTTATGAGCCTTTTGTGATCAAGAGAAGATCACCAATTTTCTTCTATTGTGAAGTTGTAGAGGTTGCAGTCTCAAGTGAGCTAGTGAGCTTCGTGTTGGTGCTGTGGCACCGTGAGAGAAGACTTCTGAATTCATTGAGTTCTAATGAGAACTTATAACAGTTGACGATCGAGTAAGATCGGTCATAGTGAAAATCCTTCATAGTGTTGAAGGCGGGGACGTAGAACAGTGGCTTGAACCTCAGAATATATCATTGTGTTTGTGATTGCTTACTCTTTCTCTCTTCACTCTACTCTCTTTTTACTTACTTGCACACTTATATTGTCTACTTATTTGCAAGTAATTCTTGTGTTGTGATTGGTATTTTAATTTCGCATTATTTGCCATTTAGTATAGCCATCACTTATTCAGCCCCCTCTAAGTGATTTACACTTCGCTGCTTAGGTTTTTGAACTTCCAACCGTCTTTTTGAATTTAATTCAAAGTGACAGCTTAACTCCTTTTGAGGAGGCAAAGTTAGAGGCGCAGAGACTATAAAAGCCAAACTTGGCTGATTTTAGAGAAGTTAACTTCTCTTTCAAAATTTTCAAGGATTTCTCAGAGAACAAATTCTCTTTGTCCTCTTCATCTAGATCTCCCAAGATCCCTTCGCAATCTTCGATGGCACCCAAATAGCATCCTGGTAAAGAGGTTGCGACCTCTGCAGCGACGCCTGCCACTTTCGGTCATCGAAAGACCCATCCTCGGTTGGGGTCTTCCTCTTTCAGAGATTTTAAGATCTCTTTCAAGGCCAATTTTGGCTAATCTGCGGTGAATTTTTCAAGATTCATCAAAATTTAATGATCTCAGGGAGTCAGACTCTCTTAAAATTGATTTTGTCAAATTTTTAGGAGATTTACTCCTCTTTAATTTTGCTAATCCAAATTAGAAACTGAAGAGTTTCTCCTCAAAGCTTCTAGGCGAAGCTAGCCCTTGGGGCATTTGGCATTCTATCAAAATGGGAAACTAAGCCTTCGAGGTGAAGCTGGATGATGATCGCTACATCTTTTGAACTTCTTTAGGCCTAAGTTCCTTTAAGCTTCCAAGCGAAGCTAGCCCTTAGGGCTTTTAGCATCTGCCTCTGCGCGAAACTTCACCTTGGAGCAAAGCTAGTTTCACTGAAAGAGCGAAGCTTAGCTTCATTGAGAGGTGAAGCTATGCCTTAGGAGTTTTCATTGCATTTGATTCTCCTACTTTTTTTGTAAACTAACATGATTATTCTTCTTTATTTTGCAATGCATTACACTCTTGGCCAGTCCAACACTTTATTTGGGTCCGTGAGGGGAATGGACGGGAACGTTCACTTCCAGCTCGAGGGGTGGGCCTCGCTGTCTAGTGAAGAAAGCACTCCGCAATACCCTCATATTACGTGGGGATGAGTGAATCTTCAGAATAATCATGTGGACAGCCGTGTTCGAGTGAGAGAACTGCACAATCCTTAGGAAGCCCGATTTTCTCTTTAGAGACGCAGCACCGGATACAGATTAGCAGCTGCTTGCCAGAAAAGGAAATGGGTTTAACCCTAAATGGAGACCGCTACTACCTCCCTGAGAGTAGGCGTCACTATCCTCTGGCCTTCTTTTAGTCAGTGACTACATGATGAAAGATGACCTTATTGGTGAGTTGGATCACGAAATTGGTGCATGTGGGGATTTTGACCAGCCATGCATTAAGTAGAGATGGACCTCCACTAAGCTTTCTTTATCTGCACTCGGGAAATGTTGGACGTGATGTGCCCATGGGGGAGAACCCGGCAAAGGTTTCGACCTTCCTGAACTGATTCATAAATGCAGGAGGAAATTACCCAGCAACAGACTTCCGGAGGCCGGGGTGGGTTAGTGTCTTCAAACAGTAGTGGTGGAGCAGCCTCACACTGTATGTTTTGGATGTGTTTACAGATGATCTAATATGGCTAGGACTTTACAAGGCCATCAAAGTCACATGTTTCGGGATCAGCATCAGCATACCCACCTTCTATGCCATCCTCGAGATGTATTGCCCGGCCTCGGGGACATTCTTTATACCAATCGGTGAACTGGGGATGGCGCTCCACGAGATATGGGAAGTATCAAACCTCCAATGGGTTCATTACCGTACAAGGAGTGCTTTCCGTGTGCTAAAGAGTTAGCATAACCGGAGAAGAAGGAGTCGGCCCTCTACGAGACATATCGAGAGCTCATGTGCCATTTCTTCATATGTCGTGACCTTCATTCCGGTTACGGGGCTACCAATAACCTGAAGACTTGGGTCAACTATCTATTCCGATCTCTGCACAAACTTATCGAAAGTCTTCAGACTCTAGTAGAAGATAAGCAGATCGCCAAGGCTATGAACGCGAGTAATCATGAAGATGTTATCCTAGAGGAAGACGATGGGAATTATGAGTGGGGGACGTATTCTTGAGCTTTCATCGTCAGGCCAAGATACCGATATCCCGGAAGGTGTTACTGGCCAGTTTCTTGTCAGCCTGGTTGAAGAGATGCATAATCCCCTCTCACCCCATGACGGCATTATGCCTTTAGTGATCTTTCTGGCCATTCAACTTGTGTACGGACAATCACCTGGGCTACTTCCTGCTATGGTTTGCCACATTCAGAGTGGACTCCGTGCATTGACAAAATAATTCTGTGCGAAGACGACCATTAAGCGGGCAGAGAAAGAATTGGTCTTCCACGTGACGGTCCTTCTCCCTGAGTAGAGCTACCATATGCCTATTTGATGGCGTTGTTTGAACTTCACTGTCTGACTCTCATCCAGCCACGGGAAGAGCCTCCAGAGGGTGAATGTCATGCCCACCTTTGCCGCTTTGAGAATTCCCAATGGGTGGGCTAGTACTTGGCTAAAGTTCAGAGGATGTCATATAGCCTCTTTCACTATTTCTCCCATATCCCAGGCACAGGGTATGGTTATGAATTTCAGGACACCGGGGACAACCAGACTTCTCTTGGGTGGCCATCTTCAAGTGGTTGGTCAGTATCAGACCTTCTCATTTGGTATACCAAAGCGGCGATGACTGTTATCTTGAGCCTTATCTGTCTAGTCGCTTCACCCGACAGTTCGGTTATGATCAAGTGTACGTTAGAAATCCAACCTTTGCTTGGGTACGTAAGAAGCTTGATCAATGGCGCCAGAGCTTGGAGACATTTCATAGCTGGTTGCATGGGGGCTCATTTTTGTTTGCCAAACTGAACTCCCAACCTCCTCACCAGTCTAAGATTTTGTAAATGCTACCGGACCTCGAACGCACCCTCATCCTCATACAAGATCAATTCTACAGGAATGTTAGAATCCATCATCATGAGCCATCAATGGCTCTTGCAAGAGCAAGGCCTTGTAGATGTTATTAGTTTTATGTGGATTATCAAGTAAGTGGTTAGTTAGTTAGTGGTTAGCAGTTAGATTGTCATGAGAAGAAACTAGCTAAGCATCATATAGAAGATGAAGAAGATTACAATAGAGAAGAAAGGAGACACCTTTATACAGATTGTCACTCTCTATTACATTATATATCCTCTCTCTCTAGAATCAACTCAGCCCTACTACAAGATCTAAAAAGAAAGAAAAATACAAAATAAAATAAGAAGAAGAACTACATTGGCCTACACTAAAGAGAAGATCCTAATTCTCGCTCTCTAATCCCTCGTCTCTGATCTGA